>PVJS01024085.1:0-28988 GCA_004027185.1 Glis glis
TCTCTCTCTGCCTCTCTCTCTCTCTCTCTCTCTCTCTCTCTATCCTTCCTCTCTCTCTCTCTCTCTCTCTCTCTCTCTGTCAAATGTCAGAATCATCAAGCTGTCACTCCTCCAGGGAAAACAGCTCTGCTGGTGAGAGATCGTGGAAGTAGGAGGAATCCGACAATATTATTATGAGCCCCGCTTTGTATTCTTAAGAAACACAGCTTCGGGTTGCCTAATGCCTCTTCCTATCATTTTGTTTTCATCTCATTGTCAAAACATCTCCATGGGTAGTGTCAAGTGTTATAATCCTCAGCGTTCTATATTTCACAGGTGGGAAAAACAGACTTTAGGAGATTTTGCCTGGCGTTCTGTAAAGCTTATGACATTTACAGTTGGTCCCAGCCATTTGCCTCTTAGCATTTGGTCCCTTTGATTGCTCTTCATGTTTGCCAGTGTCGATATTATCTTCTCTAGTAAACCCCGTGCCCCATGCCTGTGTCTTATGCCTGCTCGTGGAATGTTAGGATTGCGGGAAGGCTCTCAGTTTAATGAAACCACCTACATATAAAATGAGGGAAATGAGGCTCAGAGGGGGAGGCGGCCTGAGGCCCGTAGGGCTCTGAGAGCACATGGTCCCCATAGAGCCTTACTGTTCTTCTTTGTATTCCCTACACCTCACCTAGTGTTTTACACACACACACACACACACACACACCCTTCCAGGGTGATGTGTAGATACCCTGTGTTCCTCACTTGATCACAGCTTTTTGTGGGTTAAGGAGCCTCGCCACCATTGATATTGCCTTTGATTTTAATTTTCACCCAGTGAGCATATAAAATATATGCCGTAAGAAACTAAAAACAGGTGAGCAAATTAAATCCAAAGCAAGAAAAAGGGAGCGAATCATAAAGACTAGAGTGGAAGTCAATGAAAAGAGAACAGAAAAACAATGGAGGACGCCAATGGGACAAAGAGTGATTGTTTGAAAAAGATCAACAAAATTAATGAATTTTAGCCTATTGACCAAGAAAATAAGAGAGAAGACTTAAATTAATAAATCAGGAATGAAAAGGGGGATATTACTACCGACCTTAAAGCAAGAAAAAGAATTATGAGGGTATTCTATGAACAACTGCATATCAATAGATCAGATGACTTGGATGAAATGGAGGTTTTCTAGAAAGACACAAATTATGGAAACTGACTCAAGAAGAAATACAACAAAGAGAGCAACAGCTCCACTTCAAAATAGGCAAAATAGTTGAATCTGCGTTTCACCAAAGATATGTAAATGGCCAGTAGCCACATGAGAAGATTCTCAACGCCAGTCAGTCATCAAAGCCACTAGCCCCGCCGGGTGTGGTGGCCCAGGCCTGTCATCTCACTACATGAGACACTGGAACGGGAGGATCACAGGTTTGAGGCCAGCCTCAGCAATTTAGCAAGACCCTGTTTCAAAATAGAAAATAATTTGAAGGGTTGGGTTGTGGCTCAGAGGTAGAATGCCCCTGGCTTCAATCCCCAGTGCAAATCATCATCATCATCATCATCATCATCATCATCATCATCAAAACTGCATTGAGATATCACTTTATACCCACTAGGATAGCTATTAAAAACAAACAAAAGGGGACATGGACACATATTGTATGATTCTGGGGAAGGTGACGCAAAAGCTAAGACCAGATAAAAGTAGATAAGAGATGATTATAGTTATTCAGCGACTAGAAGATCTTTGGAGGAAAGAGGATATAAAGTTATAGTAAGAACTTGAGCTGGGCATGGTGGTGCATGCCTATAAACCCATATTTGGAAGGCTGAAACAGGAGGATCGCATGTTCGAGGCCAGCCTCAGCAACTTAGCGAGACCCTAAGCAATTCAGCAAGACCCTATTTCAAAATGAAAAATAAAAAGGGCTGAGAGTGTAGCTCAGAGGTAGAATGCCCCTGGGTTCAATCCCTAGTACCAAACTAAATAAAAATAGAAAATAAAATGAAATACCATGACAGGTCCAGAGAGAGAGATGCAGAAGAAAAAAAATAGTTTTCTCTTGCTTTGTGAACAAGGCACCCTGCAATGCCACTAAGCACTAGGCTCCAGGAATCTGGTGGCTAGCCTAAGAGCCTTGCTACTCAGAGTGTGGCCCCGGGACCGGTAGTGCTGGCACCACCTGGGGGTTTATTGGAAAGGTAGACCCCTGGCCCTTTCCAGAACTAGTATATCAGAACCTGCTCTTCCACCCCATCCTGGGCACTCCTACCACACTGAAGCTGAGAAGCAGAGTCCAGAGCACACCCCGGCCAATGAACTGAGACCCAGGATTCCAGCTCCAGCGGCCTTTATCACGATTGTTAAGTGTGTCGTCCTTTTCTTTGACATCAAACGATCACTATTCGTGTCAGCAGGTGGGATGGGGAGGACAAAGCAGTTGGCCAGTAAGACACTCTGGAAGAGGAGCTGCTCTGAGCCCCACGCTTTGCCAGTCCGTTCTTGGAATTCGACCTGCCTGTTCTGTCCCCTTGGGCTCGAGGTCAGGCCTCTCCTGGCGATGCAGAGAGCCGTACTGATGGGAACAGTGGTCAGCCTAAAACAACCCGCAGCCCGCCTGGGAATTGCTGTGACCTTTCTTTGCATAAGCCCCTAGGACCTGCCAGCTCTCTCAGGCAGAGCCAGGGAAGCGCGCTTACCTTTTGTTCTTGGCAGAACTGGTTTCTGAGCTCACACGTGGGTGACTCCACACGGTGTGGGGGTGGTGGTGGCGGTTTTAGTCACTTTAACGGTTCTAGGCATGATGATCGTAGAAGGCAGTCTACGTGAATATGAAGTGAACCCCCAAGCCTTCCTCCTCCCGACCCCCAAGCCTTCCTCCTCCCGACCCCCAAGCCTTCCCTGGGAAATGTAGCTGCTTTGGCCACGGCTGGTGTGAGGGTGAGATCTGACACGAAGCTGCTGTCTGATGGCAGTGTGTGCCGAGGCAGGCCTTCTCCCCAGGAGTGGAAGGGGTGCACTCCCTGAGTGGAAGGCAGGGACGCAGTCAGCCATCGGCACTGTGTGTGTAACCTGGAGGCATAACGGGTCGTGTACAAGAAGGGACAGGCTGCTTCTATAACTAATGGGAATGTGCTCTGTTCAAAGTCCACATGTAAGCCGGGCGTGGTGGCGCACGCTTGTAACCCCAGTACTTTGGGAGGCGGAGACCGGAGAATCTGGGTTCGCAGCCAGCCTCAGCTCTCTCTCTCTCTCTCTCTCTCTCTCTCTCTCTCTCTCTTTCTCTCTCTCTTTCTCTCTCTCTCTCTTTCTACTTAGTGAAGCCCTCCACAACTTCGTGAGACCCGGTTTCAAAATAAAGGATAAAAAATAGGGCTGGGGGTGGTGTAGCGTGGAGGTAGACGCCCCAGGGTTCAATCCCCGGCACCGAAAAAACAAAAACAAAAACAAAAACAAAAAAGTACACACGTGTTGTATCTAGGGTCCTAGCCTGAGGAAAGATCAGAGATTTTTTCAAAGTCTGGCAGGATACTATTCATATCAATGAGCACGGAGTTTGCTGGGCATGGTGGCGCACACCTGTAATCCCAGGACTTCGGAGACTGAGACTGGAGGACTGCAGGTTTGAGGACAGCCTCAGCAACTTAGCAAGGCCCTCAGCAACCTAGTGAGACCCTGTTTCAAAACAAAAAATAAAAAAGGGCTGGTGGTGTAGCTAGGAAGTAGAATGTCCTTGGGTTCAATCCCCAATAGCACACACACACACACACACACACACACACACACACACACACACAAGAACAAGAAGTTCAAAGCAGAATATGTTCCCTAGGAGGGTGTGCAAAAGGAGGGCGTATGTGAGAAATAGAATTTGCATTTGATTTTTCACATATAAAAATGTGAGAAAGCCGGACACGGTGGCACATGCTTGTAATTCTAGTACTTGGGAGGCTGAGACAGGAGGATCTCAGGTTCGAGGCTAGCCTCAGTAACTAGTGAGACTTTCATCAACCTAACGAGACCCTGTTTCAAAATAAAAATAAAGTATGACTGGGGTGTAGCTCGGAGATAGAATGCCCCTGGGCTCAATCCCCAGTACCACAAAAAAAAAAATGTGAGAGAAAAAAATCCTTTACTAATATATATAACATGGGGACAGGCACTCACTTCCTTGGTTGGTCCCTAAGTCATGACCATCTGTCACATGTTATTGGAGAGCCATTGATAAAATCAGGAATCTCACAGTCTGGGTCCCTTCTCCATGTGGCAACTTCAAGGATATAATCTTCAAATGAGCATTAGAGTGCACAACGACTTCTGCTGCTAGGGTGTGAGGCTCCTGTGGGAGAGTGGGGAAAGCAGGGGGAGGCCGCTCCCCGCTCCAGGGAGGCAGAGGCAGCCCACCCGGGTCACACGCCCTCACGCAGGAGCCAGGCAGGCCTCTTGATTTCTTTCTTTTTCCTTTACTTTCCTGCATTCTTTCATTCTTTCCTTCCTTTCTTTTACTTTTCCCTCTCCTCTCCTCTCCTTTCCTCTTCTCTCTCTCTCTCTCTTTCTTTTGCAGGACTAGAAATTGAACCCAGGGCCTCACACATACTAGGCAAGCCCTTGCTCTACCTCTGAGCTCCACCCCCAGCCCTGTTTATTTTATTCTGAGACAAGTCTCGCTAAGTTGACCAGGCTGGCCTTGAACCTGTGATCCTCCTGCCTCAGCCTCCCGAGTAGCTGGGATCACAGGCAGGTTTGGTTTTCCATGGGAAGTAGTGATATGTCAGCGGGTTGTCTTTCCCATGAGTCCCAGTGATGCCTTCTAAGGGCCTCCAGGTTGTCTCAGGAGAAGTTGTAGCTCTCAGATTTCATAGCACCTCAGCTCTCCTTAACAGCTCCTTACTTTTGAACCCATCCCTGGCCTTCTACTCCATTCTGCTGGCGTTCAAGGCTACAGGTGACCCCCGATCCGCATTCTGTTTCCCACTGCAGAAGCGCTCATAGTCAAGTCCACGATTAAGGTAAAAGGGCCAACTAAGCATATTAGGAGACGTTTCTCCCCATTTAAGTGAATGTCCACACCTGCTAAAAGGGAATGGCTGAAGGTTCTCCAGGAATATTTATCTGTAGATACATTTCCCTCTAGTATAAATTTCTAGTATAAATTAAATTATTTTAAATTTATATGAACATGATCTTGAATTATGATGTTCTGTTTAAATGATCCTTTTTTGAGAGAGGCTCGGTCCTGGAATTCCTTGTGCATATTGCAACTGTAAATAATCTTATCATTTGGAATAAATCTCCTTAATGTGCATGTTACAATTGAATTCATCTCTAATTAATGTAGCATTACGTGTGGCAAAGGTGGATTAGCTTCTGTTATCCGATTGCCCTTGAATGTGTCCTTGAAGCTGCAGGAGAGCTGAGAAAGTCAATAAGGGCTCTGAATTGATTTTCAGACACAAGGACCGGCGTGGCTGCAGACACGTCTCCAGGACCGACAGGGCTCAGCAGCGTGATGGTCAGGACCAGGATGAAGCACATGAGGGAGTAAGTAGCCTGCTGCCTGACCAGCAGGACACATGGGCCAAGTGCGACCCCAGCACCTGATGCTGTCCTAGTCCCTTTCAGCTGCTGTAACAAAATACCTGAGACTGGGTAATTTATAAAGATCATACGTTTAATCATCGCAGTTTTGGGGGTCGGGAATCCAAGGTCAAGGTGCGGGCATTTCCGTGTCTGGCGATGGCTGGTGCTCTATTCTTCCATGATGGAGCCTTGCTGCAGCGTCTTCACGTGGTGGGAGGCAGAGGGCCAAGGGGCCTCTTTTCTAAGGCCTGCCTGACCCGACCACCTCCCGAAGGACTCTCCTCTTAAAACAATTACACCAGAGATTGAGTTTCAATATACACATTTTGGAGGGACACTTACATTCATATCATAGCATTCTACCTCAACCCCCGCCCCAATTCATATCCTTTTCACATACAAAACACATTCATTTCATCCCAATGTCCACTAAAGTCTCATCTAAATATCATCTAAATCGGATATGGGTGAGGTTCAAGGGCCTGATTTATTCTGAGGCAAATTCCCCCTCCAGCTGTGGGGCCATGAAATTAAAAAAGCCGTTTACTTCCAAAACAGAGTGGTGGGACAGGCACAGGATACACGTTTCCATTCCAAAAGGGAGAAATAGGAAAGAAGAGAGGGGTAACTAGTCCCAAGGAAGTTCAACACCCACAAGGCAAGCACAGTTAAATCTCAAGACTTGAAATGGATGTTCCCTGGCTCCGGGTCCCATCTTCTAGACGTGGTGGGGCAGGAGCTGGGCTCCCAAAGCTCTGGGCAGCCCCACCCCCACGGCTGTGCTTAGCCCAGCCCGTGCCACAGCTGCCACAGGTGACAGTCTCATACCTGTAGCTCTTTGGGGCTGGAGTTGCAGGGTGGTGGCTCCTCGGGGGCAGCCCCGTTCCCACAATTCCACTAGGTGTTGCCTTAGTGGGCATGTTCTGTGGGAGCCCTGGCCCTGAGGCAGTTCTCTGCATGGGCTCCGAGGGTCCCCAAGGTGTCCTTTGGAATGAGGTGAGGCAGCTGAGCCTCCATAGCTCTTGCACTCTGCACACCTGCACAGTTGGTGCCCCACAGACACCGCCAAGGGTTACCACGTGTGCCTTCCAAAGCCGAGGCCTGAGCTACACCTGGGTCTGCTACACCTGGAGCCACAGCTGGGATGGCCAAGGAGCACTGTGCCCAAATCCAGGGAGCAGAAACTTGAGGAAGTGCTGGACAACAAGCCCCCAGAGCCCATGCGGACCCTTCATGAAACCCTATGAAACCTCAAGGCCTGGTACGCTGGGCCTGTAATGGGGCCGCAGCCTTGGGGCCATGCTTCCATTGTCTTGGTACATAGAATCTGGCTCCCTTCTACCCATACAAATAGCCTTACCAAACGTCTGTTTGGCCACACACTTGGTATTCTCTCCCAGACACATATTGTCTAAATCTTTACATGACCAGGCCCAGAATATTGCAGATCTTTAAGTTCTGCTTCCCTTTGGGCTATGAATTCCATCTTTCCCTCATTTCTCTCTTCTCTCATTTTACTATGAGCAGTCAAGAGAAATCAGGCAGCACTCTCAGCACTTGGCTTAGGGATTTCTCCTGCTAGACACCCTCGTTCACCCTGGCACGTTCTGCCTCCCAGAAGGCACTAGGACATGGACACAATTCAGCCAAGTTCTTTGCTGCCTTATAACAAGGGTAGCCTTTCCTCCAGTTTCTAATAACAGTGTCCTCATTTCCCCCGCAGACTGCATCAGAAGTCTTAACTGTCCATATTTCTACCAATCTTCTGACCACTTAGATAATCTCTAAGATGGAGGGTCTTTCTATAGCTTTCTTCTCCTTCTGAGCCCTTGGTAGAACAACACTATATAGTTCAGCTTCTACCTTCTACCCAGTTTCAAAGCTGCCTCCACCTTTTTAGGTATTTGTTACAGCAATACTGCACTTCTTGGTACCAAATTGTCCTTTTGCAGTACTGTAACAAAATACCTGAGGCTAGGTAATTTGCAAACAGTGCCAATTTGTTGTTCTCCATTATCGAGGCTAGGAAGTCCAAGATGAAGGCACTAGTGGGTTCAGTGTTGGGTGAGAGGTTAATTTCTGCTTCCAAGGTGGCACCTTGGCACAAACCAGTTCCCTCTAACTTTTATAAAGTCACTAAACCTATTCTTGAGGGTGGAATCCCCATGGTCTCATCAGCCCCTAGAAGTCCCCACCTCTCCATACTGTTGAATTGGAATTAAGTTTCAATGTGACTTTTGGAGGAGACACAAACCTTTAACCTAGAGCAGATAATATTCCACTTGGTCTCCACAAAAGCATAACAATGCTTTCCTCCATGCAACAGTGGAATGGATGCACAGAGGCTCAGCGGGCGACATCCCAAGGCTCCATCCGATGTGCTCATTACAGACTCCTTGGCAAAGAGATCTGGGCCTCCTCGTCTAACTTCCCTCATGCACTCCATGTCCCACGTCTCTAGATCAAGGTCGACAAACTTTCCCTTTAAAGAAATAAGTAGTAAATATGTTAGGCTCTGTAGGCCTTCGGTGATTGTCATAATTATTCAACTCTGCTATTGTAACACAAAAGCAGCCCTGGGTGATATGTAAATAATGTACATGGCTGTGCTTCAAAAATCATTGTTTTGAGACTTAAATGTGAATTTCATATAATCTTAAGGTATCACAAAATATTCTTCTAATTTGTCTTCCTTTTTGTGGTGCAGGTGATCAAACTTAGGGCCTCGTGCCCAGTAGGCAAGAGCTCTGCCACAGAGCTACACCCCAGGGTCCCCCTATTCTTCAACCATTTAAACATGTAAAAACAACTCTTAGCTCACAGGATGTACAAAAACAGATGGTGGGCCAGATTTGGCCTGTGGGCTGTATACTTTGCCAGCCCCTACTATAGATGTTCCAACTCAGAAATTTCTCTCTAAAATCCACTACCTATATTGATATTGATTGAATAGTTAGGAAAATTTGGCAAGAATTATTTTTCAGCTGATTCACATTTATTTTGTCCTTGCAATATAGTACATCATTGTCCAGAACTGTTTGAAAGCAAAGGAGAAAAAATGCTGAAAATTGCCAGGTGTGGTGGTGCACACCTATAATCCCAGTACTTGGAAGGCTGAGACAGGAGGATCATAGGTTCAAAGCCAGCCTCAGCAACTTAGTGAGGCCCTCAACAACTTAGCGAGACCCAGTTTTTCGTGTTTACTGTTTTCAAGTTCTGCCTATACCAGAGTGGACATCCAGTAATATGGTTGCCATGGCAGCAAGTGATTCCCAGGAATTGGAAGAGGGAGAATTTGGAATAATCTTTCCCATCTCTACCTGCCTCCACTTCTCCCAGCTAGGAGGAGATAATGCAGAAGGATTTTCTTATCTTCCAGTTGATAATCTTTAAAAAGAAGAAAAGCAGCTCTATTTCACCCTTAAAAGTTCATACTATGTTGTCATATTTTTATCTAAGATTTCACTGCTTTTGCAAAGTACACAATATATCCCATTTCTTCATATATTATGAAGTTCTTTAAATACTTAAAATGGTTTTGCTAAAATAATTGCCCAAGATGCGTCCTAATGATTTTATTCCTAGTGTTTTTTTTTCTTCCTTATTGCTTGACTGAATCTGACCAGGTATTTTCTGGCTCACTTTTTAACACGGACCAATGCAGTTTGGTCTCCGCCTACGTGGATGGGGTCGCTGCTTTAGAAGAATAACCTGCTACCCCCTTGCAGTCCTTGTCATGAAGCCCTATGACCATTCCAGAAAAGACAAAAAGGGAATCGAGGCTGCAGAGCTGTCTCTTTTGAGCACGTTGTATTTCCTTTGCTTCTGAGACTTAGAACCCAGCCAGAGAGAGGGACTCCTGCGGTTCTCTCTCTCTGCACAGTGATGTGCTGCATGCTCAGCACGTTAGTCAGCTTCCCGTCACCATGAGAAAGGGCCTGAGAAGATCAACTTTAGGAAGGAAAGACTTATTTCAGACCAATGGTTGACTGGCCCCATTGCTTTTGGGCCCGTGGCGAGGCAGAGCATCACGGTGGTGGAGCAGAGCTGCTCAGCTCGTGGTGGCCGGGAGGCAGAAAGAGAAAAAAGAGAGAGGGAGAGAGGGATGATGGGGCCAGGGACAAGGTGGGCCCTCAAGGACACACCCCCAGTGACCTCCTTCCTTCAATTAGGCCCCAAACTCTTACTTCAATCACCTCCCAGTAGCACCACCAGCTGGGGACCAAAAGCCTTCAACACGTGAACCTTTGGGGACCTTCTGGATCCAAGCTACAACACTCAGCATGTGGACGGCATCTGTTGTGCTGCAAAGAACAATAATGAATGACATCTGTCCCCGGAGAGATCACAATGCGAAGAGGACACCAAACCTCCAGTATCAACAGTTAAATTACAATACCATGATTACATAATAAGAGGTGATGGTCAAGAGCCGTCCCCCAGTGGAACCATGACCATGTGCCGCGCAGAACAGATGGCCGGAGCGCTACGGTCAGAGGGGAGTCGGAGGCCTCTGGGGTAGCAGAACCTGGCGCTGGCCTTCAGGAGGGTGGGATTCGGAGAGGTGAAGAGAGGGAGGACAGGCCGGAGGTCAGCGGACTCGTAATCAGTGTTTTGGCTTCACTCATGAATGGGTTTCTGACCTTGGGCAAGTAATTATCTAAGCTCCAATTTTCTCATCTGCAAAATGGTAATACTCTTGCCACAGCTGGATCCCTGGGAAGCAGTCAGAGATGGAGGTCCATGTGCAAGAGGAGGTTTGTGAGGGAGTATTCATGGTGCTAACACCCGTAAAGAGGGGAGAAAAGGAAGCAGACGGGCTGTGTAGAAGACCAGCTGTGATGGGTTCCGCGTAGGTCTCTGCTGACCCCACAGGGAGCTTGGAAGCTGCGTGGCCCTGCAGAACCATCCTGAGTTGGGGTGAGAGAGCCAGGCGTGTGAAACCCCATGTCAGTCAGATATTAGATGTAGGATGCCCCAGGAAGGTGTTGGGACTGAGCAACACTTTCTCTTCATCCATGATGACGCCTAAAGGGTCTTACAGTTCACCATGTCACCTCTGCCCCAGCATCTGGGGAATACCTGCACATCTTCTGTGACGAGGAAGCGTTACACATGCAAAGGGTGTAGACATGGGGCATTTTTCAAGAAAAATCAAATAGAATTAGTACTCAGTGCTAGGGGTTAAGATAGCTTTTTTAGAACCTCTGATCCTCCTGTCTCAGCCCCCCAAGTACTGGAACTACAGGCGTGCACCACCACACCTGGCTGGGTTATGTATTTTTGATGGTGACCTTTATAAGCCAAGCTGCATGCCCTTCTGAATTTTTAAAAATTTAATTCTGGAAAGTTGCATATATATATGAAAGTATCCAGAATAGGGGAACTAGCCCCCATGGACTTACAACCCAACCAGCTCAACAATTATCAACCCGAGGCCAGTCCTGTTCTTCTGCTTCACCTTATCTCCCATATTAATTTTAAGAAGATCCTGCTTCTCATGTCTTTTATCCATGTAAGTAGTGAACTTTAGCCCATCCTTTGACATTTTCCCCTGGATGTCCATTAACCATCTCAAACTCCAGATGTCCAGAAGTGAACTGAATTTCCTGCCACACCTCCCCCTACACAGATGCGCCCCATTTTGATGAAAACAAAGGCCAGATAAGGGCCAACCTGCCCGCTCAGTGGTCAGTGCCTTGAAAGGCTTATTCACGTTGGTGGCTCAAGGATAGCAGACAATCGAGAAAGCAGAGCTCTGTGAGGAAGCTGGGGAGAAGGACACTGGGAATGACACTGCCATCCTTAAGTCGTCTCAGTTGGGGACCCTGAGGCTCAGCTAGTATCGGTGGATGCTGCATCAGCCATAGAGCAGACGCGAGAACCGGGGTCAGGGAGGAGGGGCAGGGGGCTGGCTGATGGGGTTTATATCCTGCTTGCCACTGACCAGCGTGTGTCCTTAGAAAAGTTACCCAACTGCTTTGTGACTCAGTTTTCTCAACTGTAAAGTGGGACTAACTGGTTCCTACCTCACGGGGCTATTTATAGGGTGAGTTAAGATAAGGGATGAGATGCTTTAGGGCACGTGGTAAGATGCTCAGTAAAGGCTCAGTCAACATTTTCACTGCTATAATCCAAAAAGACTGATGACACAACTTAGAGGAAGGATTTATTTGCTCACAGTTGTTGGAGAATTTGGAGTTTAGTCCATATGAGACCAGCGTCTGTGGAGCTCAAGGCATGGAGGCGGGAAGCAGAGAGGGCAAAATCAAAACTCCACTCTCACATCATGGAGGCCAGAAGCAGAGAGAGCCAGCAAGCAAGGGGATTTGAAGACACAAGCACAATCCCTAAGGCCACACGCCCAGGGACCCACCTTCTCCAGCCATACCCCACCTGCCTAGCTTACCACCCAGTAAATCCATTACAAGGATTTATCTACTGATAAGATTACAACCCTCATGACTCAATTACATCAACTCCAAACACCAATTTATGAGTTCTTCGGGGGACATGCTATATCTAACTGTAACAAATGTCAACAACTGATAGTAAACCCTCAATATATGTGCAGTAACTTCCTTTAGAAAAGCTCCAAGCCAACCATCTGACTATACTGGCATATGTTGGTCAGCTAAGAGATGTTTTATTCCTGAGGGTATTTGTAGGTGAAGAAGTTGTTTGTAAAGAGACATAGTATGGTTTAACATGCAAAAATAAAATCAAAGTGCCCAGGCCAGTTGTCTGGGAAAATATCAGGAAGCTGTCGAGAATGAAAGCCAGCCGCTTGCCATCCTCAGCACCTGGCTTCCTGCCACGGCCACGGCCTCAGCCTCCTCCTGTGGGGAGACCCCTTCACATATGAATGTCCCTGCTGGGGCACAGGCAGTGCTCAGCTCTCCACAGCTGCTAGGCGGCATCACTCAAAGCACTGTCATGTTGGCAGAATGACAAGAAATCAGTGTCGACTTCCTTCCTGGCTGAGTCGTTTCCATGCACATTCAATGAAAGATGGCTGCTGGTGGGTGGGTGGGTGGGTGGATGGATGCATGGATGGATGGATGGATGGGCCTTTGTGGTTTCATGGGCCATCTGAAGCCTCTACTCTCAGGGTGGGGTTACTAGTTTCTATTGAAAAGAGCTTGATGGATGGACAGATGGATGGATGGACAGACGGATGGATGGACATATGGACAGAGGGATGGGTAGATGGACAGATGGACGGAGGGATGGAGGGATGGATGGATGAACGGATGGGCCTTTGTGGTTTTGTGGGCCACCCGAAGCCTCTACTCGCAGAGTGGGGTTGCTAGTTTCTATTGAAAAGAGCTGGATGGATGGACAGATGGATGGACGGATGAACAGATGGACAGAGGGATGGATGGATGGATGGATGGGCCTCTGTGGTTTTGTGGGCCACCTGAAGCCTCTGCTCTCAGGGTGGGGTTACTAGTTTCTGTTGAAAAGAGCTGGATGGACGGATGGATTGGTGGACGAATGGTTGGACGGACGGATGGATGGATGGGTGTACAGACAGACGGACGGATGGATGGATGGATGGACTTTTGTAGTCTCAGGCCACCTGCAGCCTCTCCTCTCATGGCAGGGTTACTGGTTTCTATTGAGAAGAGCTTTTTTTACCACCACAAGCTGGATTCATTCCGTTCCAGGCCTGGCTCCAGGCTCCAGCTGAAGGCCACGAACGAATCTCTATGGAAAGACAGCTAGGCAGCCTTCATCTCTGGGGAGAACAGGTTGCACACCGTCACCAAGAGACTGGCCCTTTAACTCACACAGGTCAGGGCGGTGTGTCGTGCATGAAGGGCTTGTTCCGTCTGAAGGGCGGTTCCCTCAGCCTCGGCTTTCCGTGTCAGTCCATCTCCTGTGTGTCTCAGGCCTTACTGCTTAGAGTGTGCTCTGCCACCAGCAGCGCTGACATCGCTTGGAGCTTGTGAGGAATGCAGACGCCCTGGCCTGGCCCTTGATGGATCAGGATCTGCATTTAATAAACTCTCTGGAGGTTGATGTTCACCTTAGAGTCAGAGAAGCACTGACCCAAGAGGACTTCACCCTGGGGAGCATTGGTGTGAACCAGAGTGTGAACTGAGATCAGTCTTCACAGAAATCAAATACTACTTAAAATATATTTACATACTTAGGCTTTAAAGACTCCATATTTTTAGGCTTTTAAAAATTTACTTTTTTTCCATTTAAATAAGGAAGGTACAATCTTTATAGGGTAAAAGTCACTTTTTTAGCATATAGTTTTATGAGTGTTGGCAAAAGCATCACTTCTATTTATATAAAAAGTTTTGTAATCCCAGTACTTGGGAGGCTGAGACAGGAGGATCACAGGTTTGAGTCTAGCCTCAGCAACTTAGTGAGACCCTGTTTTAACATAAAAAAATCAGGCTGGGGGTATAGCTCAGAGGTAGAATCCCCTGGGTTCAATCCCCAGAACCACAAAAATAAAATAAAATTCTAATAAAATTAACTCTTTTAGTACACAGTTCTATCAGTTTGTCAAGTGAAAATAGTTATATAACCCCCAGTGCAATTAAGATTATAGAACAGTTCTCTATCTTCCTTCATCCCACCAAGACTCAGCCTTGAGATTGGGAAGCTGTAGAGAAGGCCTGGGGTCTGGGGGGAGCTTCCAAGCCCACTCTTCTATTTGGAAAATCCACCTCCCACTTCTTAAGAAATTGGTAGCATACACCATATACACCTTTGTCTCCTTCCTGTAGCAATCTGTGCTGGAGATCGCTTCACAGCACTGTACAGAAATATGCTGCACCCCTTCACACAGCTGCCAGTTCTCCTGTGTGTGGATTTATCTAGCCGGTCCTCAAATGATGGATATATAGGTATTTCCAGTCTTCAGCTATTGCAAATAGTACTATAAAGAATAGCCTTGAACGTTCAGCTTGGTTGTGTTACTGCCAGTTTATCTTTGAGATAGATCCCTGGAAGTGAGGTTGCTAGGTCAGAGGAGCAATCCATATATAATTTTGGTAGATATTTCCAAATGCCATTTTGTAGGTCTACCAGCAATGTATAAGAACACTATTTCCCCACAACATATGTTATCAAACTTTTGGATTGTGTATTTTATTTTTATCTATCTATCATCTATCTATCTATCTATCCATGTATCTATCATATATCTATTTTTCTCCTTCATAATGGAGTCTTTCAGGATGTGGTCTATTTTACTTGCTTTGGGTTAATTTTTTGGAATTTAGGAAGCTGTATTTTCATCTCTCTCAGCAAACACACTTGAGAATAAAGTACACAAAATGTTCTGAAATCTAGGTTTGGAGTGGAAGACAAGAATCCACTTTGTGCCTCCGAACTCCGCTGAGACATGGAACACAGTTCACCAGAACTTTGCTTATTACAAGTCGAATGGGGCTGCTTGCAGAGGTTAACAAAGGTGACACTTTTTGTTTTTATTTAGCCAGAGATTTTCGTGTGAATGATCTGAATGAGGTGAAGGGCTTTGTGGTGATCTAAACCCCTAGTAACTAGGAGGACCCACCTTTCCAGGACTGCCGATTTGGGCGCCATCAGCCTTAGATAATTAACACTTAGAGACCATATGTCAGTGTGGTGATGTGCTTATCGCGCCTGTGTCGGTCAGCTTTTCATTGCTGCGACAAAATACCTGAGAAAGACAACTTAAAGGAGGAAAGATTTAGTTTGACTCATGGTTTCAGAGGTCTCAGTCCAAGGTCGGCTGGCTCCATTGCCGTAGGCCTGTGGTGCGGCAGAGCCTGTGGCAGATGGGCATGGCGGAGCAAACAAGCTCACTTCTTGGTGGCGAGGAAGCATGGGGAGGGGGGCTTAGACAGAGTCCGGGACCTGCTTTCTTCAACTAGGTCCCACCTCTTATACTTTCCACCACCTCCCAATAAGTCCGTTCAAATTATGAACCCATCAATGAATGAATCCATTGTTGAGTTTAGAGGCGCCGTGACCCATCACTCCCTAAAAGCTCCACCTCTGAACCCTGTTGCCCTGGGAACCAAGCCTTCAGCACGTGAATCCTTAGGGGACCTTCCAGATCCAAGCAAGCCATAGCAGTGCCCAGATGGGCATTGCTCCTCCTCCAGGGCATTTCATACGCCGTCTCTGTCGAGGGAGATGAGCTGTCCCCGACCCGGCATGTGTAACGGGCCGCGCTCATCAGTGTACTTGCACAAGCATGGCCGGCACCGTGGTGCCACGTCCAATGCTCAGAACCGGTGTCTGGACTATTTTGTGTGTTGTAGCCAGATGGCACTAAATACCATATTGCAGAGCCTTCCTTGAGTGCGTAAGACTGGGGAGGGTGGCCGGCAGTTTCACTGTTGAACTTCCGCGTCTGCTCTTCGGCGGTCTTATCAAGGTCAGAAACGGCCCTGGGAGAGTGGTGTGAGAAGGGCGAAGCGAGCTATGTGGAGGCTGCAGAAGATGTAACCGGCTTCCGCAAGTAACCCCGAGGTCCAGCGTGGCCGTCGGTTCAGTCTTAGGCAGCTGGCTCACAAGTTCTTGAAGTTTCTCTTTCACTTTTAATCACAAGAAGACCGTGACTGAAGAAGGTTACGCTGAAGATGAGCAGTTCTGTGACTTTTCTTGTCCTTTCTCTGAAGCCGACACACACCCCAGGCTGCAGTAGCAATCACTTGTAAGAATGCCAGTGGAGCAGTACCCTGGCTAAAACGTTGAAGATGGAGTCGCGCGGGGTTTGGTATCGTATCAGCTCAGGTTCTGAACCCAACCAGAGCCGCAGCAAGGTTGATGTGGAGAGAGGATCTGCTTCCCATGCGTGGCCCTGCCCGCCAGGGAGTGTGCTTAGCCGGTGCCATCACATGTAATTCTCACCCTCCACCCGTGATGTGGGCTGGGCAAGACTCCCTGTTTTGTAGGTAAAGATGTCGTTATTCCAGGAGGCTTTGAAACCAGTCAGACAACCAGTAAGCAGCAAGGCTACCTTTCAAACAGAAATTAATCAATTAAGTAAGTAAATAGCAAGGCCATATTTCAAATAGAAACTAATTAATTTAATAATTCCGGTTGAAAACCAGCACTGGTCAGCACTGCCACGGCGAGATGGGGACAGCGAGTGCTGAGTGACACAAAAGCCCAAGGCCCATGAGGAACTCCTAAGAGCCTTGTGACTACCGCAGGGTGTGTGTGTGTGTGTGTGTGTGTGTGTGTGTGTGTGTGTGTTTGCACACACATGTTACTGGTGATTGAACCCAGAGGGGTTCTACCTCTGAGCTACCTCCCAGCCCTTCTTAGTTTTTATTTTGAGGCAGGGTCTCGTTGGGTTACTGCACGCCGGACCACAGGCCTTCTTTGTACCTGGCACCGTCCTCTGGAGCCTGCTTGGTCTCATCTGGCGGTCATAAGGACATGCCAAAGCCTCTAAAAACGCAGCGTCTGAGATACCGAGAGGCTGAGTGAAACGCGCACGTGCAAAGCTGGCGTCCAGGCTGACCGCGTGTTCTCAGACTTGATGCCGCTTTGGCGTGCCTCGGAGTCGGTAGATCTTGGGTATCTGTATTTTGGCAGCACGTCATTTGTTCAGCGCAGGCTTCTCCGTTGTCAAGTATTTATATATAGAGAGAATACTAAGAACTTATTATTTCAGGATTTCCAAGTGCTTTGTGAGTCCAGCTCATTCCGTCTCGTGATTGAAGAACCCTTCAGTGCAGAAGCAGGTGCAGGGATGGTTCTCTTCTCCACTTCCCAGCCTCACTGCGGAGGTGTTAGTTAGCCTCAACATCCCCCTCTTTAATGAAGGGTCAGGATCGGGGCGCGTGTCTGGAGGACCCACAGATTGAAACCCGTACTTCAGTTTCAAAGCAGCAGAAATGTTCCCACGAGGAAGGCTCGGTAACCAGCCAGCCAGCGCCTTGCCTGGAGGGCAGCAGACTCACATCCAGACGGCGGGAAGGATCCCTTAAAGAGCCAGGCAGACCACTCGCTTGCTCGCTCAAGGCTCACAGTCAATCAGCTGTCATTTTCTTGAGTCTGGTCGGTGTGAGGCGTTGTGCTGTGGGCCCCGCAACAAAGGGACCCTTACAGCCTCACTAGGGACAAAAAATCCACTCTGAAAGTGGGTTCCCAAGATGGGAGCAAATGCTGAGCGCCACCTGAGGGAGCCAGCACCCCAGAGATTCAGAGAAGGGGCTTGTCTCTTCCAGAGGGGGGGGCATGTCCATGCACTGCCCAGATGGACACTCCTCCCTAATGTGGACCCATTGTGTCTATTTCCCTGCCCAGGAGGAACTTAACCCCTTGCTGGGAAGGCCAGGTTTAGCCGCATAACCCACATGTGCACAGCTTGTCCTCGCCCCTCCAGGCCTGGGCATCTTCAGCTCAGACTTCAGCCCACGCCCTATGATGGTTCAAAGCCCTTCCTGAGACCTGGGCAAACTCCTGGGAATTGTCATGACCTCGTCCTCTGGGCTTCTGTCTCTGTTATCCCCATATTGTTCCACAGTGATGCCACGTGAACATCTAGCCTCGTTACCCACTTTCCCTAACACACCAACTCAAATCTTTGGTGAGGGCGCTTGACTTTTCTGAAGATTTGGAAGCTGGTGACAAAGGCCCCGTGTCACAAGGACATAAGCAAGCTTCAGATGAACAGGGTACACATCCCTGTTCTCTTTACAAGTGCTCCCTACCTCTGCATTGCAGGAGGCTCACAGGGCGCGGGCTCTGGGGGGATGGCCATCTGGAATGTTTCCTGGGCAGGGCTGGCTCTCTGGATTCATATATGTAGGGACAGGGAAGAAAGCAGGGCTGGACAGAGAAAGAAGTGGGCCGGGGGCCGGGCTCAGCAAGGCCTGGTCACCAGCATGAGGCACACCGAGGCTGGGACAGCGCGCAGAGCTTTGGCAGCTCGAGAGCCTGCGTCCCTCAGTCGCTGGCTGCAGAGCGCAGGGCGGCGGGGTGTGGGCCCAGGCAGGCGGCTCTGGAGCTGAGATGAGGACAGTTTTACAAGAGGCCCCATGGCCGCAGGCTGCCTGCCAGTGCCACTCGGAGCAGCTGGAGAATAAGATTTCTCCATTCTCGAGGTATCCATCCCCAGTGTCACTGCAGTCTTCTGACGTCTCTTTCTTTTCCCCTCCTCCTCATGAGCAAAACAGACTCCTCTCATGCAGGAGTGTGTGTGTGTGTGTGTGTGTGTGTGTGTGTGTGTGTTTTGGAGGCAACATATAGTTGGGTCTTGTTTTTTTTAATTCAGTCTGACAGTCTATGTCTTTTGATTAGAGAGTTAATACCATTTATATTCAATGTTTTTATGGAGAGGTATGTATTACTTCCTGTCATTTTGTTTTATTTCTAATGTTTGAATTGTAATTCTCATTTCCTTATCTACTCTTCCAATGAAATTTATTCTTTCCCTTGCTCTCCTGGTTATTTTTATCTTCTCTTTTGTGTGTAGGATTCCTTTACGTATCTTCTGCAGTGCTGGCAGTGTTTATGAAAGCTTTAGCTTATGCTTCTTTTGGAAGTGTTTCACTTCTCCTTTGACTCTGAAGGATGCCTTTGCTGGATGTGGTGATCCAGGCCGCCAGTATTGTCTTTCAGGTCTTGAAATGCATCAGCCATGCCCTTCTGGTCTTTAGAGTTCTGGCTGCAAAATCTGCTCTTATTTTGATAGGTTTGCCTTTGTTTGTGACTTGACGCATTTCTCTTACAGCTTTTAGAATTTTCTCTTTGTTCCGAATTTTTGACACTTTAATTATAATACATTGTGGAGAATTTCTTTTTTGGTCTTGTCTATTTGAAGTTCTACAGGCCTCCAGTATCTGTGTGTCCCTCTCCCAAAATTAGGGAATTATTTTTGCTATTATTTTAGTGAATAATTTTTTTCTGCCATTGGTCTGTACCTTCTGTCATTGCTCAGAACCTGTGAGTCTTAAATTTGGCCTCTTAGTGCTTTCCCAGAGTTCTTTCATATTCTGTCCATAGTTTCTTGGGTTTTTTTTCTTTATTATTATCTGAATATTCCAGATTACCTACCTTGTCTTCAAACCCTGGTATTCATTCTTCTGCTTGACCTAGTCTATTGGTGAGACTCTAGATTGAATTTTAATTTTACTTATTGAAGTTTTCATTTCTAATATTTCTGGTTGTCTTTCAGAATTTCTCCTTTTTTAAATGCTCTTTCAAGCCGGGCATGGTGGTGCATGCCTGTAATCCCAGTACTTGGGAGGCTGAGACAGGAGGATCGCAGGTTTAAGGACAGCATCAGCAAGTAGTGAGACTCTCATCAACCTAGTGCGACCCTGTTTCCAAATAAGAAATAAAATTGGTCTGGGGGTATAGCTTGAAGGTAGAATGCCTCTGGGTTCAATCCCCAGTACCAATAAATAAATAAATAAATAAATAATAAATGCTTTTTCATATCCTGTATTTTCTCCCTTAGTCATTTATTAGTTCTTCTTTTAACTCATTGATCAACTAGTTTGAATTTTTTGTCCTACATTTCCTTCACTTCGGTATCTTTGGGTTATTGGAGAGTTATGAACTTTTATAGGTGTCTGATTGCTTTATTTTTTCATGTTTCCAGTGTTTCCATGTTGAAATCTGTTTATCTACTGGGATGGATATCTCTTCCACTGTTATGTAGGGATTATTATAGTGAGCAGCTTTCTCTTTGCTGAGTTCCCCAGGCTGGGGACATATCTCAGCTCAAAGCACACGCTCAATATGTTCAAAGTACTATGATCAATCCCCAGTGCCATTTTGAGAGGAGTTAATAATCACAGTAACTGCGACCACTTGAGAGCAAAATATATACTAACAAGGCATAAGAACTTATTGAAAATGTTCTCTGTAGTTCCACTAACCCAAACATGGAAAGGGGGAGTAATACTCTAGAAGAGACTGAAAAAATAGGTATTAAAGAAGCTAGGCCAGGCGTGGTGGTGCACGCTTGTAATCCCAGTACTTTGGGAGGCGGAGACCGGAGGATCCAGATTTGCAGCCAGCCTCAGCTCTCTCCCTCTCTCTCTCTGTCTCTCTCTCTCTACCTAGTGAGGCCCTCCGCAACTTCGTGAGACCCGGTTTCAAAATAAAGTATAAAAAAATAGGGCTGGGGGTGTAGCACGGAGGTAGAACGCCCCTGCGTTCAATCCCCAGTACCGCAAAAAAAAAGAAGCTAAAATTAATACTAAACTATATAGTGCATGAGAAGAATAGGGAATGAAAAAAAGGCAAAAAGGGGTTGGGAGTGGGAAGAGATACAGAAGAAGAAAAAGTGAGAAGAGAAAAAGAAAGAAACAGGAGAGTCTGTCAATCAGCTTTGCATCACTGTGACCACAATACCTGACAAGAACAACTTCAAGGAGAAAAGGTTTATTGAGGCTTGTGGTTTCAGAGGTTCAGTCCATAGTTGGCCAGCTCCAAGGCAGAAACATCATGGCAGCAGGGCATGACAGAGGAAAGTTGCTCAGCTCATGGCAGCCAGGAAGCAGAGCAAGAGAGGAAGGCACCAGACACATATGTAGTCCAAGGCTGTGCCCCTCCATGACCTACTACCTCTAGCCACATCCTCCCTGTCTATAGTCACCACCCAGCAGTACAAATGATTAATCCAGCAAATGTATTAATTCACTGATGAGGTTAGAGCCTTCATGGTTCAATTATTTTACCTCTGAGCATTGTACTGCCAACACATGAGCTTTTCTGGGGGATCATATCTCAAGCATAACAGGGTAAAAATGAGAAAGAAGAAAAATAGATATCGAAAATAAATCCAACCAACACATTAAAAATACACAATATTGGATTAAAGTATGCAATGTCAAATAATTGGGCGGCGTCAAACCAATCAACACAGAAGACAATACCAGTGAAACACTCTTCACATTAAAAAGATTAGAGCTCCTCAGACTCCGGCACCTATCCACACAGACCTCCCCATGCCCACCTCGGGATGAAATCAGGCAGCTCTGAGGCTCCCCTGTTCTGCACTGTGGCCTTCACAAGACAGATCCCCTGACCGCACCAGGGACCATGTATCGGGAAGTAGAGGTACCTCCTCAGTGCTGGTGTACGGTGCAGATTCCAAGTCTACTGTCCGTTTAGACTGCACCTCTGCAAAGGTTAAGATCTGAGCTCGTTGTGTTCTCTGGGTCTCTGCTTCTTTTTTCAGTGTTTTGCCCCTCCCCCTTTTTTTCTTTCACCTTTCCTTCTACCCTGTGCCTTGCTGCTGGGTGTTCTCCTACGCCCTCGAACCCACTCTACAAGGCCTCTAATATTTTTTCTTCTCTGGCTCTGTTCAAGACTAAACTTCAGCACCTTCCCATAGTCACCCCCTTGAAAAGACACTGCTCTCCAGTTGTTTCAATTCTGTACCCCGGAGGAGCTGGTCGCACTGGGTGCTTGCCATCTACCACTTAGGAATCACCCTTCACAACTGCCATTCTGCAGCCCCTGATCTTACGAGTTGGTGTCTAATTGACTATGAAATGCTTATTTTATTAATGTTTTGGCTACACAAATTTGAAATCTCCTAAGATTTCAAATCTTCTAATGCTTCTAAGGCAACAATCCCAAAGAGGGCCCTCTAGGTATTGCCAATTACAAAATAGATGTCCAGGGAGAGGAAGCGGGGGACTTAATGGGGAAAAAGCTCCAGGACTTCTTGGGCAATATTATTCATAGCACCAAAGCTTCTTCAGTCTTCCTAGTTTCTCCTTTTTACTCCTTCCTGTTTTTAAATTTTTTCTTCTTAAAGCCATACATTAAATATATGTCCTTGGTTTCCATTAAGACCATGCTTGAATTGAAGCAAATGGTACTTTTCCAAACTGGGGCGCAATAAGTATGATTTTGAAATAGTTAAGCGTATTTACTATAAAACTGTAATAAATTAACACAGCTATTCTGATATTATTTGAAATATCTAAAATCTGAAAACTTGAAACATCAGCAAGAACCACAGGTTCAAACCACAGGAAGTCTTGTGTTTGTCACTATATTCATTAAGTTTTGACTAACAATTTTCAGTTGGCAAATTAAAAAAAGGGGAGGGGGAATGCCACACAAGCCTTTTAATTCCTAGGCATGGAATAAACTGTCACCTCCTAGCTCCTGATTCATGTGACCTTGGGAAAGAGGCAGCTCCCCCTGACCATAAGGTATGAGAATACCAGCAAAGAAAATAACCTAAGCAAATGTTTTTTGGGGATTTTCGATACGGTCAGGGTAGAGTCAGAGAGTCAGAGCTTCCCTTCGTTAAGTCAGCCTGGGTGGAGGAGCTCACCTGGGCAAATAACCCTTGTGAAATTTGAGTGTGTAAATGGAACAGCCAGGAGCACTATCAGAAGAGTCAGGTATGAAATGATGAGCAGAATCTTAGAAAAACTGCAAGACCACTAGAGTCACAGTACTTTTAACTCCACCCGAAAGAGCAAGTGCTTCCTGTCTACTTGAGCCCACGGAAGCCTGGCTGGGTGGAGGGATAACTGTGTAGGAGCAGACATGCTTTCAGTGTGACCAAGGAGTGGTCGACAGATGCAGAGGTCTCTGCCCCTGGCCCCAAAGGGTCAAGACTGTGTACTGGGAATGGAACTCGAGTTTGCCCAGGGATCTTGGTACTGGGCTCAGCTCCATCTGGGATTTCTTGAGGACTGTATTGCTTGCTATTCCTGACTTAAATGCCTAGTAACATCTGAGTCATAAGAGGATCTCAAAACTGCTACCCTTTCCCTGCCAAGCTGGACAGGGCTATGGATTCAACCCATGTGCCAAGGTCTTGCAGCTCTGCAGACACCGACAGCCGGCCCCTTAGCCTAACTCCAGAGCATTCTGACCTGGGCTCCCCTTGGCCTCTCAGCTCTGGAGAAACTTCCAGTGCCAGTAACGCTTTGTGGGAAAGCTTGAGACCTGTGCTTCACCCTGGCGTTCTCTCCCTTCTCCCAGGGCGTCCTTCCCTCTGCACACGATAGAGTCTCATGCTTCCCAGGTTCCTGCCCTAGAAACCTTCTTGAACTCTTTGTGTCCAATCTCCTTCAGAAACCTAGTGACAGGCTACCCCATCCATGAAGGTCTGCTGAGAAGAGATGGATAGTGCCATCTCGCCTCATCTCCGGATCCCACCATGGCGTTCACCCGTTCCGTGACCCTGAATTTCTGAGGGGAAGGGTCTCCTCTGCTGACTTGTTTCACCTCCAGCTTTTGTCCTAAATGTGCTCAGGTCTCACACTATTGGTTTGCCCTAAGGGTATGACAAGCAATAGCCACTGTCCATGTCTTGTCACTTTCCATATTGTGCAATATTGTGAGGACCTTATAGTCTTAGCATCTGGGAAGATATTTCTACTGAGCAACGGGTTTGCTTTGACTCTTAAGGCGTAGCTTGGTGAGCATGCTGATTATATTTTGTTCTTTTCTCTGACTGCTAGGAATCAGAGAATCAAATTTGTTTCTCCCCTGTAAGACTATATTGTATGCTCTGAGCATGGTGGTGCATGCCTGTAATTCCTGTACTTGGGAGGCTGAAGCAGGGGATTGCAGGTTTGAGGCCAGCCTCAGCAATTTAGTGAGACCCTCTGCAACCTAGTGAGACCCTTTTTCAAAATAAAAGGTAAACAAAGAGCTAGAGGTGTAATTCAGAGTTAGAATGCCCCTGGTTCATCCCCAGTACCACCACCAAAAAAAAAAAAAAGAAAGGAAAAAAACTATTGTGTGCATTTCTCTGTATTACTCTTAATTTTGGATTATTATTTTGCTGACTTTATTTTCTCTTCACTCTGGTTTCAACTAATTGTTCTAATATTTTATATAGTGTCCTATTCTTTTAGGATCCCCCAAATGCTTTGTGAAGTGAGGGTATATAAGCAAATGAGGTGCAAGTAAATAATTAGTAGAATTATAAAATGGGAATGGAAAATATTCACTGTCTCTCCCCTGACAAAACCAACTCATCGGACTCACAACGTCCTCATGGGTTCTTTTCTGTGTGAACGTGCTCCCTGGTGTCCCTGTGTGTGTCCAAATGACTTCTCCTAAGGTCTCCAATCAGACCGGAGCAGGACTCACCCTACGGCCTAATTTTAACATAATCACCTCTTTCAAGTCTCTGTCTCCAGTATAGTCACATTTTGAGAATCTGGGGATAGGTCATCAACAAAGAATCGTGGTGGGCACAATTCAGCCCATAATATCAGGGATTTTTGTTATTTGTGGTGTAAGCCCTCTCTGATGGACTTTTTCTCTCCTAGTCTAGAGGGGTAGATGTGAGTCGCTAGAGGATCTTGCACAAATCACGTGGTTCCATAAAATGCCTCCTGGCCAGACGTGGTGGTACACGCCTGTAATCCCAGTACTTGGGAGGCTGAGGCAGGAGGATTGCCAGTTTGAGGACAGCCTCAGTAGCTTAGCGAAACCCTTGGAAACCTACTGAGACCCTGTTTCAAAGCAAAAAATAAAAAGGGCCGGGGGTATAGCTCAGAGGTAAAATGCCCCTGGATTCAATCCCCAGTACCACCAAAAAAAAAAAAAAATTTTTTTTTTAAATGCCTCCCAAAGGGCCTCTACCTGTGGAACAGAGAGGACCGACAGTGTCTGTAATCATTTTTGCTTTATGTCACTTGTGACAGATGAGGAGGACACGCCTGGCACACTCCTGTCGGGAATGTGTGTCCGCTCCCGTGCCTCCATCTCGGCTTTAGAAGGTGCAGCGTTCCTGACCGGCCAGGACCATGGCTGGTTCAGGGCCACTCTGTGAATTCCACCCAGATCCCTCTCAGCGTGCTTTTGTCACTGCCCAGAGTCTCTTGATAAGGCGACCCGGTGCTGCTGACCCCACTGTCACGGTGCAGCGCAGCGTGGAGACACGAGGGCCAGGGCACGCCCTCATTTGTTACTGTCATCCAGAGATGGGGTGAGAGCTCAGGTTTCCAAAGAGCGACTCTGTAAGTCGACTTGCCCAATTCTTGACGCCAGCAGCTAAAGGCCACGGCCTTGGATTGAGGCAGGCAATTGAATGGCCTTTCCAGGGAGGCTGGACAAGAGCCAGCCAATCATCCAGGTCTCTCGGGAGACGAATAACATTAGACACAAGAGTGCATTTTCCCAAGCAAGTCGGAGGTGGCCCAGCCTCTGTTCGCACCGTCCATTATGCTGTTGTGCCAGAGCCTGCTGTAGCTCTTGGTCACAGACCGACTCTTAGTGCCTGACAGCATGGGCAGGAGGCTGAGCTCATGCGTAGCCTGTCTGATGTCAAAATGTGTGCCCTTCGCAGTGGCCTATGTTGTCTAAGTTTTCTCCTATTATCTTCTAGGAGTTTTATAGTTTGGTATTTTACATTTAGGTTTATGATCCACTTTGACATATTTTTGTGGAAGGTATAAGGTCTGTGTTTAGATTCAATTATTTGCGTCTGGATATCAAGTGGTTCCAGCACCATTTGTTGAAAAGATTGTCTGCTCCATTGTGTAACATTTGCTCCTATATCAAAGATCAGTTGACTCTATTTATGTGGGTCTATTTCTGAGCTATCTACTCTGTTCCATGATATATTTGTTTAGTCTTTTGCCAATATCACTATCTCAATTATTGTAGCTAGCTCTATGGTAATTCTTGGCATAGTATAGTATCAGTTGTGTTGGCTATTGTGGGTCCTTTGCCTCTCTATAAACTTTAGACTCTATTTCTCAACATTCACAAAATAACTTCCTGGGATTCTGATTGGGGTTGCGTTGCATCTGTTGTTCAAGTTGGGAGAAACTCACACCTTGACAATATTATCTTCCTATTCAAGAACATGGAATACCTCTCCATTTTGGATTTTCTACATAGATAATCATGTCATCATGCTTGTATAAACAAAGACTGCCATATTTCTTCTCTTCCAATATATATACATTTGTTTCCTTTTCATTTTTTTTTGTATTAGCCAGAACTTCCAGTATAGTTTTATAAAGGACTGGTGAGAGAGCACATTGCTGCCTTGCACCAGATCTTAGTGGAATAGCTTCAAGTTTCTCACCATGAAGTAGGGTGCTAGCTGCAGGTTTTTCTAGATATTCTTTATGAAGTTGAGGAAGTTTTCCTCGATTCCTAGTTTACTGAGAGTTTTTATCATGAGTAGGTGTTAAATTTTGTCAAGTGGTTTTTCTGCATGAAAATGATTATGTGATTTTTTTTCACTTTTAGCCTAATGTGATTTTCATTTTAGTTGATCTGATGGGTTACATTAACTTATTTTCAAATGTTGAACCAGTCTTATATAACTTAAGTCAAGTCCACTTGGTTGTGATGTATACAAATTTTTTATACCTTGTTGGATTTCATTTGTTGATATTTTGTTGAGGATCTTTGCATCTGTTTGTATGAGAGATATTGGTCTACAGCTTAATTTTCTTATAATGTCTTTGTGTGATTTTCATATCAGGGTGATGCTGGCCTCATAGGCTATGTTAAGAAGCATTCCCTTTGCCTCTGTCCTTTTAAAGAGATTGTAGGGAGTTGGCATAACTTCTTCTTTCAAAGCTTGGTAGAATTCACCAATGAACTCATCTGGGCTTGCTGATTCCTGATTTTGGAGGCAATAAATCCACTCTTCCTTCCTTCCTTCCTTCCGTCTTTCCTTCCTTCCTTCCTTCCTTCCTTCCGTCTTTCCTTCCTTCCTTCCTTCCTCCCTCCCTCCCTCCCTCCCTCCCTCCCTCTCTCTTTCTCTTTTGGTACTGGGGATTGAACCCATGGGTACTCTACCATTGAACTACACTCCCAGCCCTCTTTGTTTTTGTTTGAAACTGGGTCTTGCTAAGTTACCATGTACTAGCCTCAAACCTGTGGTTCTTTTGTCTCAGTCTCCCAAGTACTGGGATTCCGGGCCTGTGCCACCACACCCGGCTTTATTTATTGTCTTTAACAGATACAGGACTATTCATATTGCCTACTCTCATGTGAGTTTGTCAGCCAGTGTCTCAAGAAAGTGGCCCATTTCATTTTGGTTATGATATTCATAGGCATAGAGTTGTCCACAGTACTGCTTTATTGTCTGTTTAATATCCATTGGATCATTAGTGATGCCCCCTTTCATTTCTGATATTAGTAATTTATGTCTTTTTCCTTTTTTCTTAGTTGGCCTGACTTGAAGCTTATCAATTTTACTGATCTTTTCAAATAACCAGCTTCTAGCTTTCTCAGTTTTTCTCTATTGATTTTGTTTCCAATTTCATCAACTTCTGCTTTAATTCTTGTTTCTTTTCTTCCTCATACTTTGGATTTAATTTGCTCTTCTTCTTCTGGTTTACTAAGGTGGAAACTGAGATTGTTGGTTTTACATATTTCTTCTCTTCTTTTTTTTTGTGGTACTGGGGATTGAACCCAGGGGCATTCTACCTCTGAGCTACACCCCCCCCCCAGCCCTATTTTTTATTCTCTATTTTGAAACAGGGTCTCACTAAGTTGCACAGGGCCTCACTAAGGAGCTGAGGCTGGCCGCGAACCCAGATCCTCCCGTCTTAGCCTCCCAAGTACTGGGATTACAAGCGCGCGCCACCACCCCCGGCTTCTTCTCTTCTAATATATTCACTGAATGCTACAGATTTTTCCCTAAGTACTGCTTTTGCTGGATCCTAAAAAATTATGGGGCCCTACTATGCCTGGGTCCCCCTGGAATTTTTAATTCTCAGAGTTCTGCTCACTGGGCCTCCAGAAATCCAGCAATTACAGCTTATGTCTCCCAGCCAGCTCCTATGGTGGTATCCCCCCATGTGGGGCTTTGGTAAGCGTGACTCCATGCAGCCGCCTGGTTGTTTCTTCAGTCTTGTGGTTAATGGTTTGTCCTGTGTCCTCACCTCCCTCATGGAACCTAGAAGAGTTATGATTCTCCAGTCTGTTCAGCTATTTTCTTGAGAGGATGCAATGGCAACTTCCCAGTGCTAAACATGGGGAGTGAGAAACTGGGAGTCCTCCACCTATCTTTGTTTTGAGTGTGTTAGAAGCTTGGTCCCCAGTGTAGTGATGTTGAGAAGTGATGCAGTCTGTAAGAGATGGAGCCTAAGGCGGGCATGGCAGAGGGCACCTGTAATCCCAGTACTTGAAGACTTGAGATAGGAGGACCGCAAGGTCAAGGCCAACCTCAGCAACTGAGCTAAACACAGTTTCAAAATTAAAAAAAATAAAGTGCTTGGTGAATGTCTGGAGGTAGAATGCCCCTGGATTCTAGTGCAAGGTGTTGTTGGGTCACTGAGAGCCTAGATAGAACAGGAAAGCCTAATGGAGAACATCCCTCTTGCACACCATCGTCTGTTCTTTCTCATACACACCCCACCATGATGCCTTCTGCCATTAGAAGCCTTCACCAGAGCTGAGCAGAAAAGTTCATGCTTTTCTCTTAAGCCTCTGGAACTGTGAGCTGAATAGATCTCATTACTTTATAAGTTAGTCAGCCTCAGATATTTCATTATA
>PVJS01024086.1:7448-29088 GCA_004027185.1 Glis glis
CGCAGCCAGCCTCAGCTACTTAGTGAGGCCCTCAGCAACTTAGTGAGACCCTGTTTCAAAATAAAGAATAAAAACTCAGGCTGGGGGTGTAGCTTGGAGGTAGAATGCCCCTGGGTTCAATCCCCAGTTACACACACACACATACACACACACACACACACACACACACACACACACACAAACCTAGGCTGAGGGAACATTTGCAGTTGAATTTAAAATTTAGTTTAGAAATTCCTGGAAGCAAAGGCCAAAGAGGAAAACACAGTAACAAAATATTACCCTCCATTACAATAAAAGAAAGCATAATAGTCATCTGAGGAGTAATTTATAAACTAGCTATCATGTTTGAGCACCTATTATATTTCGACCACTGGGTCCTAATTCTCACAACAGTTTCATGAGGTAAATTCTAGTATTACTCCATTCAAAAGATGGGGGAACTAAAGTTCAAGGAGGCAAAATTGTGTTCCTAGGGCCACAGTTAGTATCAGTTGGAATTAGAACCAGGTCTGCTGAAAACTTAGTGACTCTTAACTGCTTTCACTGATTTCTAGCTCTGGACTCTGAGATAGTTTGTTGCTTTGATTTTTATAGAAGTAAGGGACTTTCAACAGCCTACAGAAAACATTGTAATAATAGTTCTATAAGTATACAGGTCCATTTTTAAAGTTTGTGGTTCCATATTAACAAGTGAATCTAGTATTTTACCAACTTTTCTATTGGGTTTCCCCATTATGAATAGTTCCTTTACTCCAAATTTGAGCAAAAAATTCTTTAACTATTGTGAAATATTTACCTTGAAATTTACGTGAACTATTTAAGAACCTTGTTGACTGCCACCAGCATTTTATACTTGTGAATTGAGGAGGGGCTGGCATCAGACAGACCTTCCTGGTGATGCCGTCTGACTCTGGAGGCAGTCCTGCCCATGGATCATAACCAGATTCTGTTTCAGCAAAGACATGTAGTGCTTACATTTAAAGTGTTTAAAACACAGCAAAGTGTAGGTGTAGAAATTGGAGGAGAGAAAATTTTGTGCATTTCCTTTGTAACCTGACATTTTCTATACCAAGGCCATGAACATTTCAGATATAAGTATTTTCATCTAACCTAGTGCTTTACAGTACAGTTTAACGGACTTTACAATGAGCTGGATGGCTTATTACAACATAGATTACTGGGCTCCACTCATAGAGCTTTTGATTCAGAAGGTGTGGGGTGAGCCTGATAATGTGCATTTCTAACAATGCAATGCTCAGAGGCAGCTGCTGTGATCCCAGACCATACTTTGAAAACCACTGATAGAATTCATTAATAAATTTGAAATTGTACCACTAATTAGTTCTTATGTGGGTTCTTTGCCTGGATTTGGTAATCACACACACACACACACACACACACACACACACACACACACACGCTGATTGACAAGAGAAAATCATTACAAGTTTTACTAATTTTACATGAACATGGGAATTTTCCAGAACAGTGAACTCTGAAGAAATGACCAAAACATGATGCTTTTATACTTTTAAAACAAAGAACAGTAAATTTATGAAGGATTGATAGGACAAATGGCATCTGGACTAGGGGAGTAAATTCTAGGGATATAAAATTCTAGTAAATTTGAAGTGATACATTGGTGGGGGGGGTAGAAGTTAGTAGGAAATAAGGTTTTCTTCAAAGAGTTTGCTTATTCAGATTAATTGCTGCCCCATTACCAGCCTCTTGTTATAACAGCTATTTTTTGGCCTTGATATATGAAGGACATACCTTCCAAAAAAAATTATGTGGCTTGCTGCATGTAGGAAAAGATAGATCAAATGGCCTCTTTTGAAGTAATAATAGCTCCTTAAGTAATTTCAGTTTTAATAATCAATATACCAAATGGTCATATTTTAAGATAGCATGTCCTTAACTTCTTCAAAATAGAATCAGCCAAATCTAAATTGTATAAAGGTATATGAATATTTCCTATTGTAATTTTTATGAAAAGTATAATGTTTTAATATGTCTTTAAGTTATGCTATATTTAATGTCTAAAACATATTTTTCCCTTTTTCAGTAAGTTTTTGGTCCAAACTTTTTGACTATTTTTATTATTATTTTCTTTGCTCTTGTCTCCCCATGTGTTAAGACCTTGTTTTTGTGTTGCATGTTACAGAAATCTTTCAGTGTTTCCTCTCAGCCCGTGAAGTAGCTCGTAGCCGAGACCGAGATAGAATGAACAGTGGGGCAGGGTCTGGGGCTCGAGTTGATGATCCACCTCCTCAGTCTCAGCAAGAGCGAAGGGTCAGCACAGACCTTCCTGAGGGTCAGGATGTGTACACTGCTGCCTGCAACTCTGTGATCCACCGGTGTGCCCTGTTAATATTAGGAGTAAGTCCTGTCATTGATGAGCTTCAGAAGCGAAGGGAAGAAGGACAGTTGCAGCAGCCTTCTACAAGTGCCTCTGAAGGGGGTGGACTTATGACCAGGTGGGACTGACTAGAAACTGAAAACATTACCCTCTTTGTTACTCTATGCATTGAAATGGTATATTCTCAAAGTTATAGTGTTTTTCTGAAATTAAAAACATGGAAGAAGAAATGTAAATTGTCTAAGATGAATTTAAAGTAACATAAACAGTGATATTAGCTGAGCGTGGTGGCACACGCTTGTAATCCCAGTACTTGGGAGGCTGAGACCGGAGGATCTGGGTTCGTGGCCAGCCTCAGCTACTTAGTGAGGCCCTCCGCAACTTAGTGAGACCCTGTTTCAAAATAAAGAATAAAAAAATAGGACTGGGCGTGTAGGTCGGAGGTAGAATGCCCCTGGATTCAATCCCCAGTACCGCAAAACAAACAAAAAGACAAAAAAACAGTGATACTGGTTCAGCATGGAATATAAATTTCTTATTAAATGAGGAGGCACAATTACATTTGGAAAACATAAGAAGTTATTTGCTTCTCCTTGTAATTTATTGGCATGCAAATTATTTTGATGCAGTTGAAAAGGGCTTTTTGCTTAAATCAGAGTTAGGATTTCCCACCCACAAACATAATTACTTTTCTCTCTTTTCTTTTTTGTGGTACTGGGGATTGAACCCAGGGGCATTCTACCTCCGAGCTACACCCCCAGCCCTATTTTTTTATTCTTTATTTTGAAACAGGGTCTCACTAAGTTGCAGAGGGCCTCACTAAGTAGCTGAGGCTGGCTGCGAACCTGTGATCCTCCTGTGTCAGCCTCCCAAGTACTGGGATTACAAGCGTGCGCCACCATGCCCGGCTACATAATTACCTCTCACTGTGTATTAGCTGTGTGCTACTAGTTCCTTTCAATTTTATGTTCGCTAACAATCCCAAATCAAAAAACTTTTCTTTGTGCATGCGAGACAGGAGTGAAAGTCTTACTGCAGAGAGCCGCCTAGTCCACGCAAGTCCAAATTATAGACTGATCAAATCGAGGAGTGAATCTGATTTGTCTCAGCCTGAATCAGACGAAGAGGGTTATGCACTGGTAGGTATACCTAAATTCAGTAAAGAAGGATTTTGTTTTCAAGGTGTAGGTACATAAGGCTTTGGTAAGAGTAATTATGTTTGTATTAGACATATAAAAACTTTTAAAAAAATAACCTTAATAGAAATGAGATAACTATATTGCATACATATTTACCACCTATATATTAATGATTTTTGTCTTCAGTCCTGACTTCTTCCTTAGCCCCAAATCATGTATCTGACTCCTTGATAGACATTCCACTGAATGTCTGCCTCAATCTTACCCTATCCAAAAGTGAATTCATCTTTTCACCCAAAACTGCTTCTCTCATGTCCCCTAGTTTACCAGGTGATACTATTATTACTCAGGCTGGAAACCTGGGATTACCCTTGACTCTTCTGATTTTTTCTTTTCTCTCTCTTGGTCCTGTTGTCTGTCTCCCTCCTCAATCCAGTTAGGTCTTGAAAGTTTTACCATTAATGTTCTAATATATCCTCTCCATCTCTCCCACCACTGCTCTGTTTTCAAACTTTCTTTCTCTTTTCCCTGGACACATGGAGAAGCCTCTAAACTAGTTGCCTGCCTCTTGTCTTGTGCCCGTCTTCCACATTTTACTAGAATATATCTAAAAAAATGTTTCCATCTCCTATACTTAAAATATTTTAGTAAGTCTCAGTTACCTATCAAAAAAGTCTCAGTATATGGACTACAGGCATTTAGGGTAAGAATCAAATCAAGTAAGATGCTGATTTATATAAAAAGTAGGAAGTGTACGGTAAAGGTGTGATATAATTGGTAAAATAAGTTATAGAGTGAAAACTAAAGATTTCTTTAAGGAGCTTTGGACTTGGAGTTGATAGCTGGGTTTTCATTTTGTCTGTTTCTCTGCCTTATATGTGATTTTCTATGTGCCATGATCTTTCTGGACTTTAGTATGTGTTATATATATGACAATGTATCAGACTTGCTTCTGGTTTTGATTTTATTTCTGAAGAGCTGTGGCAACTGACGGCTTTAATAGAAACTCTATTTTTTTGGACTGAGTGAACTGTATGCTGCATTTTTAGTTCTGAAATTCCTCCATTGTGTGAATTGAGATAAGAGATATGAAAATATTTTTGGAATGTATAAAGTGTTACATAAACACAAAGCTATTGTTTTAAAAAATCCAAAGCATAAAAAATTCGTCATCTGAGGACAGTTGAATAATGTCTTCAAGCAAGTTTCATTTTATCATGTTCTTTTTTTGTGTGTGTGTGGTACTGGGGATTGAGCCCAGGGGTATTCTACCTCTAAGCTCCACCCCCCGCCCTATTTTTTATTCTTTATTTTGAAACAGGGTCTCGCTCAGTTGTGGAGGGCCTCACAAGTTGCTGAGGCTGGCTGTGAACCTGCGATCCTCGGTCTCAGCCTCCCAAGTACTGGGATTACAAGCGTGCGCCACCACACCCAGCTTATCATGTTATTTTTCTTTATCTGTCATCCCCATTATATCTTTGTGTACCCACTTCGTGCTACCAGTCTTGCAGTCTAGTGAGATTCTTCTCTATTCACTTATTTTTCCAATCTGGTCACTCTCATTATCTAGTCTTCCAACCTTGTGATTATTTTAAAACACAAATCATGTCACTTCTTTCCTCAAAATCCTACTGTGACTTCACTTTTTCTCCGAGTAGATACCTAAGTCTTTATACAGTCTTACAAGGCTCTGTGTCATCTGGCCCTACTCACTTTCTCTGATCTTCTCTTTGGCCACTCTTCTCAATGACTCTCCTTCTGCCATGCTGGAATCCTGGCCATTCCATGAACATACTATGTAAGTTCCCCTTCATGCCTTTATGTGGCTTTTTCTTCTAACTAGAGTTCTGTTGTCTGTGTGGCTAATTCCCTTGCTTTCCCAGTAAAACTTACCCTGACTACAATATTTAAGATGGCAGTTTCCCTTCCTTCCACATACTCACTCCCTGTCCCCCTTTTCCTTGCTCTGTTATTTCCTTAGAGCCTATAATTTACTCATTTTTATATTCATTGATCAGTTTCTGTTATCCTAAAACAGAATATAACCTCTTCAAGGACAGGATTTTTTTTTTTTGCAGTTTTATTCACTGCTGAATCCCAACCACCGGTAATAATGCCTGACACATAGTAGGGAGTTAGGAAATAGTCTTTGTTTTTATTTATTTATTTTATTTTTTTTGCGGTACTGGGGATTGAATGCAGGGACGTTCTACCTCCGCGCTACACCCCCGGCCCTATTTTTTTATACTTTATTTTTGAAACCGGGTCTCACGAAGTTGCGGAGGGCCTCACTAAGGAGAGAGAGAGAGAGAGAGAGAGACAGGGAGAGAGAGCTGAGGCTGGCCGCGAACCCAGATCCTCCGGTCTCCGCCTCTCAAAGTACTAGTATTACAAGCATGCGCCACCACGCCTGGCAGGAAATAGTCTTTGAATTTACGAATGGAAATCTAATCTATTTTGGAAAAATTTCTATGTCCATTAAGTCTTTTGCCTTCACTTAGGCTCTTATTACCTGTGCTTGATCTAGGAGTTTTCAAAATGATCTCTTTGTTTTTTTCTAGTGTCACTTCTTAGACACTGCTCCCAAAGTTAAAGATCTTGAAAATACATACACCACTAGCAACAAGAACAACAAAACACTTGCTGATTGTGCTATCTTCTTACTCAAAAATCTCACTGTCTCTGTACTGCCTATCTAGAAATTAGAGATTATAGGAAATGCCACCTGCCTGCTGTTTGTTTGTTTTTGGTACTGGGGATTGAACCCAGCCGCAGACTTATTTATTTTTATTTTTTATTTTGAAATAGGGTCTCGCTAAGTTGCTGAGGTTGGCCTCAAACCTGCAATCCTCCTGTCTCAATCTTCCAAGTACTGGGGTTATAAGCATGTACCACCACACCTGGCCACCTGCCTGCTTTGTGTGTGTGTGTGTGTGTGTGTGTGGTACTGGGGGTTGAACCCAGGGGCATTCTACCTCTGAGCTACATATACCCCCAGACCTTTTAAATTTTTGTTTTGAAACAGGGTCTCTCTAGGTTGCCGAGGCTGGCCATGAACCTGTGATCCTCCTGTCTCTGCCTCGTAAGTACTGGGATTACAGGTGTGTGCCACCATGCCTGGCTACCTGCCTGCTTTTGAAGCCAGTTTTCCCCTGTAGTAATCTACACAGCAATAATTCATAGCATTCCATCTGCCAGACCCCAAACATACCTTCTGAGCTTGTGCTCAAGCACTATTTGCTTGAAATGTCTTTCTGGACTTCTTTGCTGAAGTTCTGTCTCTCCCTTAAGGGTTGGCTAAAATATCACCTCTTCCAGAAAGCTTTTCCCAGATTACTTTACTCACAGTGATTCCCTGTTACTCCTATGACAGTTTATTAGGACTTCTAATAAACCACTAACAATTTGTCTCATGTTGGAATTATTTATGTAGTATTAGTATGTCTTCCCAATAAACCTCCTAGAAGATCTAGATATTTTTCTAAATGCTGTTGATAATTCCAGCACAGTGCTTTACATATTATATAATTGTTAATGATTGTTAATTTATTTCAACCAAAATGAAAAGATAAAAAATAAGGATGGGAATAGTTAAAGTGGCATACTTTCTTGAAACAAACAATGAAATCTGACTTAGAATAGGCTTGAGACTCTCTATGGACTTTGATCTGGGCAAGACATTTAACCTATTGAGCCCCAGTTTCTTTATCTTTGAAAGGGGGACTACTACTGTTATACTTGCCTCAACTGTGTTGTTGTGGAGAGCCAGCTCGGTAATACAATTTAAAGCATTTTGAAAATTATAAATGGAGAGGGCACATCAATGAAGAAGGGTTTAGCCTAGATTTAAATGCTGAGATTGTTCATTTATGTGTTTTAGTTAATTTAGTTTTACAAAACTTAAAAACAATTAATATTTTTTTTAAAGATTGAATTTTAGCCAGGTGTGGTGGTGCACGCTTGTAATCCCAGTACTTGGGAGGCTGAGACAGGAGGATCTGGGTTCGTGGCCAGCCTCAGCTACTTAGTGAGGCCCTCTGCAACTTAGTGAGGCCCTGTTTCAAAATAAAGAATAAAAAAATAGGGCTGGGGGTATAGCCCAGAGGTAGAATGCCCCTGGGTTCAATCCCCAGTACTACAAAAATAAATAAATAAATAAATAAAAGATTGAATTTTGATCATCTTTTCATATGAAATACTTAAAAAACTAATGTCATAAAAGATGGAAAGACAAGAACCTAGAGGGAGAACAGATCCTATTGCAGATAAAGGGAGACCTGGGTTAAGCATTCAGCTTCAGAGGGCCGGAGGAAGATTAACAAAAATTGAAGGTAATTGAGTTTTTCCAGCTGAAATGTACATTACCTTTCTAAACTACATGAGATTGTTTAAGATTCTCATTCTTATCTGTGGTATCCACTAGTGCCTCATACTCTGAATTGATAGTGAATAAAATGCTTTTTAAAAATGGCTAGAGTTAACCAGCTCAATGCTAAATCTTTGTTTTAAACCTCTTTCATAAAGTGTATTACATGATGAATTGTCTGCTTCTCTGCTTTAGTAAATGAAAATATCAAACCTTGTTTGATTGATAATTGTCATTCAACACTTCTTATTATACCCTTCTAATCTATTTCCCAGCTTCCTCATATCTCAAAGGATTTGATTTAGCATATTAAAAGTACTTTGCAGCCATGCTTGATGGCATAAACCTGCAATCCCAGTACTTAGGAGGTTGAGACAGGAGGATTATAGATTGGAGGATAGCCTCAGCAATTTAGCAAGGCCCTCTGCAACTTAGTGAGACCTTGTTTCAAAATAAAAAAATAAAATAGAGCTAGAGGTATAGCTCAGAGGTAGAATGCCCCTGGGTTCAATCCCTAATAGCACACACTCACCACACACACACGCCCCTTTGCAAAAGGATAGATTAGGTGAATTCATCAGGGCTAAAAAACACGAAGAGGGAAATGAAACCATAGGCGGTATTTGCACATATCAGTACGTATCTTGTGGTGTTCTGCTAGAGAGGGGCCACCAGACAGGAAAAGTATAATGTTACATGATTCACAGTGTCTAAAAGATAAAAACAACCCAGTTTCTCAAGGAGAAACAGTTATTTCTGGTTTTGAGGCCTGAGATTAATTTCTTCCACCAGCAATGGTATTATGTAATGAAAATGTCTTATTTCATGACAAGGAGATGCCTTCAGGAGCTGTTGGTTGAGCTTTTCAGCACAAAGTGGCCTGAGAATATGCTTATTTCTGTTGATGTATGTATGGGCTAGCGGGTAATAAGACAAAGTACATTTATCTGCACATGGGTACATGTGTCTATATGATAGGTGAGGATTTTCTACAATGACGTTTCCCAGCTGGATCTATTTTGTCATGTCTGTAGCCTTAATTCTTTGACACCGACTTTTCTGATTGTGATGATAGAGTACAGCTGAAATTGCTAAGACCATAATGTCCAATTGCATAAGCTTAAGTTATATATGGTTTCTATATGATTAGCTCTACATATGGGCAGAGTAGACAGTTGTTTACACCCTCTACCACCATTCACACATAGGCCTTCACTATTTTATTAAGTTGTCTGCAGTTTCACCAATTTGAGATTTCTCTTTTTAAACAGGTTTTTTAAAAAAATTAAAAAATCTTTTAAAATGCTATCAGACACTTAGGACTATGTTCTTTATGTTAGTATGGATTCATCAGGTTATCTTCTTTAAACACATAGCCAAGGCTAGTGCAAGTTTTGAAAAGAAAGTGAAGATAGAGAAGAGTACTAATTTTAGAAAACAGGACTGCTGCAGGGCTTTAGGCATCTAGAGAATATTAATAAAATCATAGTATGAGCAATAGAGGAAAAACAAAGATTTCAAAAAAGAAAAGGTAACAACAGAGAAAAACATCCTGTGTTAATAATATGCACCTTGACTTTTTTAGTTAATATCTCAATTGTTATGTGTATGTGCTTTCTTACAGCTGTTTTCAGTGGGTATTTAGAGACTTTGTGTTGTTAGTCTGGCTTGATTAGTTAATAATTGGACATTGCTGTAATTAAATAGATTTTTTATTCTAATATTTTATTAAATCTTAATCTTATAATACTTTTCAGAACTAAACTTTTATTTATTTTTAATAGAGTGGCAGACGAAATGTTGATTTGGATTTAGCATCGTCTCATAGGAAGAGAGGTAAGTATTAAGAAAATATTAAATATCTGGTTAAATTAAAGTAGCTGTTTTTGTATCTGATGTATTTAGATCCCATTGTTGTTGAAATGTAATTTCCAAAAAATAATTTAGAATCATTTTATCAGAAGAATTAAAAGGAAGACTATTTTCTTTAAAATATATACCCTTTTAAAATGTGGGAATATTTAGGAGTTAATAATCAGTTCTGTTTCTTATTTTCACGTGTTTTGCAAAAATGCACTTTGAAAAAGTCCTGTAGAATTCCTGAAATAGTGCATTCCACTATGGGGGGAGATTATGTACATAATTTCCCATGTTTTAACTCACTGATAGAGTTGCTGTAGTTTAACTGATATTACAGGACGGACTTCTCTTTGCTCCATCCACTTCGCATACATACATACATGCAATCACTTTGAAACAGACAGTTTTTCCCCTTTTGGTTTCTTAATATAAAGTATATAATAGATGAACCGATGAAAAGAGGAATAACTTTTTAGTGTTATCAGAAGTCTTTTGTTAGAAGCTCTTTCTTAATGAATGACGTAGTTAATTCAGATATGCAAATAGAGGAAAAGAACAGTGTTAAGTAATATAAATCCAAAGGTAACTAAAAATTCTCTTAAGTATTATTCTCTATTAACTAGCACTTATATTTATTAAAGTCATTTATTTATATTATGGTTGTGAAAATGTGAAATGTTACTACTTGCCACTAGTGGCAGTTTTCTTTTTTTTCTTTTGTGGTATTGGGGATTTAACCCAGGGGTATTTTACCTCTGAGCTACTTATTGAAGTTGGCCTCAAACCTGTGATCCTCCTGTCTCAGGCCTCCCAAGTACTGGGATTACAGGTATGTACTACCGCGCCCGGCTGTAGTGGCAGTTTTCAAAAAGCTTGTGAGAAAAGACAATTTACATGATTTAAAATCTTTTGTATTTCAAAATGAAACCCTTTCCTTCATAACTTCTTTGGCAGAATGTTAGGTTTTCCTCCATAGAAATGCTTCTTCTTCTTTTTTTTGGGGGGGGGTACTAGGGATGGAACCCAGGGTCCTTCTACCTCCAGGCTATACCCCAACATCATTTTATTTTTTATTTGGAAACAGGGTCTAGCTGAGTTTCTGAGAGCCTTACTAAGTTACTGAGTCTGGCCATGAACCTGTGATCCTCCTGTCTCCGCCTCCCAAGTACTGGGGTTATTGGTGTGTGCCACCAGGCCCAACTGAAATGTTTCTTCTGAAGAATAATATTTGGCAATATTTTATCATTTAATTCCAACTAGAATACAGAGAATGAGTTTTCTGAAATGTTAGGAATAATAAGGACAAGAGCCAGTGCTTTTTTTATCAAAAGTCTTTATTTGGTGTGGCATTGGGGATTGAACTCAGGGGCATTCTATGTCTGAGCTACACCCCTAACCCTATTTTATTTTTATTTTGAAACAGGGTGTTGCTAGGTTGCTGAGAATCTCATTCTTGTTGAGGCTGTCCTTGAACCTGCAATCCTGTCTCAGCCTCCCAAGTATTGGGATTATAAGCGTGTGCCACCACACCCGGCTATCAAAAGTTTTTTGAGATTGTAACATAGCAAAGCTGCTGTGTTTCTTTAAAAAAAATTACAAGTTATTTGTGATAACAGAGAAATTAAATGATATTAATATAATGTATAATTGTATTTGATTGTGTTTGTAATTACTTCGAAATTGACAATTTACCAAATTTAGGAATTAAATTTTTGGAACAGCTCAGGTGACTTTTTTTGCTAAAAAGTTCCATTTATATTAATAAATACATCATTTAATGCTAGAGAGAAAATGTCTGCAGATTTACTGAGTAGCATGATGGGTTCAACCTATAATTTTGAAGAACTTCCTACTATACTAATCATATTTATACTTATAAGTAATATTCTATTGGCTAAATTATTTTCTCACAAATCTTTATAATGCTTATAGAAATATAAATTTGAGACCTAATGCCTGTTGCCCATATCAGCAGATAGCAAAGTAATATCATTTGAATAGGCAAAGTAGCATCTTTATTTTGAATTAAGAGTATCCTGTAATGTGAATGTGAATTACTTCAAAGGAATGAATAAAACATTTTTAAACTGCTGTCCTAGAGTTGCTGCCTGTTTATATTTTTGAACAGTTATCCTAAAACTAGATATAAATTTCCTATAGTTATAGCTTTAAATAGATATAAATGAATTAAGCCATTAGTTCAAATTTTGTTTGTGGACAAACTATCTTTGGAAAGCTCAAGATTGTGCCTGCACCTATTAACTTAATTGTTCCAGGTACAGTGGTGCATGCCTCTAATTCCAGTGACTAGGGAGGTTGAAAAGGGAGGATCACCTGGCAACTTAGTGAGACCCTGTCTCAGAATAAAAAATAAAAAGGGCTGGGGATATAGCTCAGTGGTAGAGTGCCCTTGGGTTTGATCCCTAACACTGCAAAAGGAAAAGAAAATAACTTGTTGGAATTTAACTTAATTTTGTTGAAAACAGAAAAGCAGATAGAGGAGCTCATGGAAAAAGTTTTTTTTTTAAACTACCCATTTAGGAAGTTATAATAGGGAGACAAACTAGTTATGTAACTTTTCATTGTATCACTTAATGTGGTACCAGTTTATTATAGTAATCTCATTTTGATGCCCCCACAGAGAAATTTTGGAAGGTTAGTAACAATAGTTACTTCTCAGTTTTACAGAAATCTAGAGTTTATTGATTAAACAATGAAAATGCACACTTTACAGCTTTTATTTTTCGTATAACAAATGTCTTTTAAAAAATTAGTATTAGGCCGGGCGTGGTGGCGCACGCTTGTAATCCCAGTACTTTGGGAGGCAGAGACCGGAGGATCTGGGTTCGCGGCCACCTAGTGAGAACCTGTTTCCAAATAAGAAATCGGGCTGGAGTTGTAGCTGGAAGGTAGAATGCCTCTTGGTTCAATCCCCCATACCCCCCACAAAACATTTAGGAAATTATATTTTAAAGGGAATTTTTGAAAATCTTGTATATTTGGTGATTACCCTTTGGCCACCATGGGGTTTTTGTTTTATTTTTAACTGATGGTAAAATAAACCACCCTAATTTTTCCTTATTTATTGCCAATATGGAGGCTACACCATAAACCATACTATGCCTGTCTTCAGTTGGGAAGGTGTACCTGCTAAGTACGGGAGCTGTTTAGGGGCACACTGTTAGGTGTTTTGATTCTTACTTGGACCATAAAGAACAAACAAATGTCTGACCAAGTGAGAATTCTGTTCCAGAAGGAGGAAATGTTAAGTTTTTCCCTCATATACCTTTTGTATGTATTAATCTTAGTGATTCTGACTTACTAAAAGTTTAACAAGAACAATAGGAGAGAGATAAGGTTTAATTATATCTTGTTTACTGAAATTAAATGGGTGTATAAATGACAATTAATGCTTGTATGTATGTTTTCATGCTCTTATCATGCCCCTAAAGACTTCTTGAAAAGACTATTGCCCATAATCTCAGTATTTGGCATTGAGACACTAAAATTCATGCTATTTAACTATGATTGCTTCTTTTTCTCCTCTCACTCCATCTAGTGTTTCACAATTGGTCCAAGTCCTTTGTCCAAGAAAGTGAAATATGGTAGGAAATGGCAGAGCACTATGAGCAAATGCTTTTACCTTGAATCCCTTGCTCAGCTTTTTAGAGGCATCAACGCTAAATTCTTCTTCTTCTTCTTCTTCTTCTTTTTTTGTACTGGGGATTGAGCCCAGGAGCATTCTACCTCTGAGCTACACCCCAGCCGTATTTTTTATTTTATTTTGAAACAAGGTCTTGCTAAGCTGCTGAGGCTGGCCTCAACCTATGATTCTCCTGTCTCAACCTCCCAAGTACTGGAATTATAGGCATGCACCACCATACTGGCTTCAATGCTAAAATTGTAGGCCAGGCACCCTAGTGACAAAGGGTGGCTGAGACAGGAGGATGACTTGAGCTCAGGAATTCCAGGCCAGCATGGGCAATGTAGCAAGACCCCACCTGGGGAAGGGGGCTAAATTTAAATATATGTCATAAATTATGTTAAAAAGAGAAGAATTAAACAGATATTTCTTCTCATAATACCTCAAAGGCAATAGGAAATGTACACTTATTAAAGATTTGAAAATTACCTTTTATATGCCAGGTGGTATTCTAAGCACTTCAAAAGTATGAACTCAGCCAGGCATGGTGGTACATGCCTCTAATTCCAGTATTTGGGAGGCTGAGACAGGAGGATCACAGGTTTGAGACCAGTCTCAGCAACTTAATGAGACCCTATTTCAAAATAAAAATAAAAAAGGATTGGGGTGTAGCTTTAAAGTAGAATGCCGCTGGGTTCAATCTCCAGTACCTCCCCCCAAAGTATGAACTCAGCCTGACACAGCGATGCATGTCTGTAATCCCAGTACTTGGGAGGCTGAGATAGGAGAATCACAGGTTTGAGGCCAGCTTCAGTAACTTAATGAGACCCTGTTTCAAAGTAAAAAGGGCTGGGAGTGTAGCTTAGTGGTAGAACGCCCCTGAGTTCAATCCCCAATACCATACACACACACACACACACATGAATTCATTTAATTTTCATAAAAGCCTATCAGAATTCTTCACAAAATATGTTGGTATCTTGGTACTTTAATAAATACTTGAAAAGTTTGCTGTAGTGCAGAACCAAGCTGGTCTTCACAGTAGACAATAATTTTATGCAGATACTTCATTTTAGTTTTCATATTTAAGCTGAAGCTGTTAAGTGAGAAATGGTGGAATATTAAAGCAACAACTGAAGAAGCAATATCAGGAATCTTATTAGTTAAAATATGGTTTAATCCCCACCTTTTAATATTAAAGTTTTATTTCTAAATGATATTGGAAACATGTATCAACATGTGTGTTTCAAAGTTTAACATAGGTGAAATGCTATTTTTATCTAGGCATTTCAAATTAGAATATATAAAGAAGAACAAATGTAAATGTTGTCTCCTGTATGAAATTTCTCCTTTTGTCTTCTGATTTCTGTGTGGTAGTGTATTTACTCCTTTTTGGCCAGTTGAGCCCCAGAAAAAAGAAGAGCTTCAAGCAAGTACATGATGGCATGTTTAATTTTTTCCCCCTTTTAGCTTGCCTACATATTTTATGGTTTATAAAGTATGTATTGTAGCTCTGCCATGTTCATTTTGAAAATTCCATTTAAGAGTCGAAGTATAAGGACAAGTAAACAATTAAAAATTTTCTTGTTGAAATTTATATTTTCTTCATATATTAGGTGACTAGGAATTAATATTAAGTAAGAATTTAGCTTAGTCTAGATTACTGTGTAGATGCTCTTGATTTGCTTTCTGAATACAATATTTCCTATATTCAGAAAAAAACAATACAAAATTAACCAGTTACTATATTGTTACAACTTTTTTAAAGATTAAAATTCTTTCTTTCCCCATTTTCATACTTTTAAGTTTTTGTGTTTCAGAGTATTTTTGATGTGAGACTTAAAATTGGTAAAAATTATGTTTGTTATCCTAATGGTTTTCTATGGTGTCCTTCCTGTTGTTTCTTCTGTTTTATTCATAGAAGTTTTACTTGAGTCATACACTGAATCAGTTTATCCTCTGAATTAAGGGTTGGCAAAGGGCAGCTAGTAGGCCAAGTCTGGCCTTCCACTTGTTTTTGTAAAACAGGAACATAGCCATACTCATTTGTTTATGTAAAATCCATGACTGCTTTCACACTCTAACAGCAAAGTTGAATAGTTATGGCAGAGACTTTATGGCCCACAAAGCCTAAAACATTTACTATCTGACCTACAGAAAAAGTTTGCTGACCCCTGCTTTAAATTGCAGAGTATTTAGTGTTGAGTTAGCCAGCTCTTACATAAAATATTTTGGTATACATGAAGGCAATTCACTATTTTATTTGGTATACCTGAAGGCAATTCACTATTTTAACTATGTAGTCAAGCAATTGGAATTTCATGGATCAGTGACTTGTGAGTTGATCAATATCAGAAGTATATTAAACTATCTTATGTAGAATTAAGAAATTAAGCTGGGCATGGTGGTGCACGCCTGTAATCCTAGTACCTGGGAGGCTGAGATAGGAGAATTGCAGGTTCGCGGCCAGGCTCAGCAACTTAGTGAGGCCCTCCACAACTTACTGAGACCCTGTTTCAAAATAGAAAATAAAATAGGGCTGGGGATGTACCTCAGAGGTAGAATGCCCCTGGGTACAATCCCCAGTAACACACATACACACCCCCCCACACACACTAGTGTTATTAATTTAACAGATAAATTTCTTTGAGCTCTGTTTCTTTAATTGAGGAAATTGGACTAGATGATCTTTAAGGTCTCTTTTACTTCTGTGTTTCTAATACTAGCTCATTGTACTTTTTTTAAAGTAACTTATAAATATTGGAAAACAAAATAACCTTTTATTCTGAAATTTTCTTATTGAACAAAACAAGTTCAGTGTAAAGAGCCAAAAACTATCATTTGTAAATTAAAGCTAAATATAACTTCTGAATTTGAGATGCTTAAGGAAATGAAAATGAATATTTTTTATTAGCCTCTGCTTTGTTAAAATATTTTTAATTTAGTACATTATTAATCTAACATTAATGTTTGGATTTTATTCTTTTCTATGTTATGCAAAAGACTGTTTAGCTATACATATAATTTGAGAAAAATTTCAGATTGGTTGTTATTTTTCATGTTTAGTAAAACTGAAAATCAAACACTGTTTAATGTTAAGAATTTTTGCTAAAACATGGAAGGCAGTTAACTATATATTTTTTGCCATTCTAAATTATTTTACTAGGATGTATATAATAGTTACTTTGTAATATTAGCTTCCTGTTAGGAATTTCTGTGCCTTATTTCAAAGTCCTAAGATTTAACTGATACCAATAGAATAATTTAAAAATAAGATATATATTAAATATTATGCTAGTATTTTCCTCTGTGGACATTAGTGTTTAAGTAGTCAACTTTCCTAACTTTTCCATGTAGTATTGTAACAAATACAGTTTTTGTCATGCATATTTTGCTGTGTGCCTTAAAATGCATTCCTAATAGAGAAATTTAGTATATTCATGATAAGATATTATATAGCAGTCAAATAAACGAAAGATGGCTATAGTAATTTGGATTACTGTTAGCAGTATTATATTGAATGAAAACAGTATGTCCAAAAAGATTTACATAAAATGATAGTATTAATATAAAGTAAAAGGCAACTGAAATTAAACATTATCCACCTTAGGTGTACATTTAAAACAAAACTCAACAACAATAAAAAGCAAGAGATTGATAAACCTAGGCTTCAGGATAACAAAACCTTAGGTAGGAGGAGATGGGAATAGATGGACTGGAGGAGAGACAGATAGATACAAGTTATCATTAGTTTTCTAGTTTATATTCTTTAGTTCTATAAATACAGATATAAATACAAAAGTGGGCCATGTATGGACATGATGAGAGTACATCATGAACCAAGGATTGTTTGTTTGTTTGTTTGTTTTTTGTGGTACTGGGGATTGAACCCAGGGGCATTCTACCTCTGAGCTACACCCCTGGCCCTATTTTATTCCTTATTTTGAAACAGGGTCTCATTAAGTTGCAGAGGGCCTCACTAAGTAGCTGAGGCTGGCTGCGAACCTGCGATCCTCCTGTTTCAGCCTCCCAAGTACTGGGATTATAAGCGTGTGCCACCATGCCCGGCTATGAACCAAGTATTATGATTAATCAAATTCATGTATTTGAGATCAATTAAAGACAACGGTGGCAATAATTGGGTTTGCATACACACACATTTATTTGCTTACTTATTTTTTAAAGCTAATCTTGTCATATGACTTGGGCAGTTGCTCTTGTACTCAAACATGTTAACATTTTGATGTCTAATGCAAAGATTTTAGCTTAAAAAATATCTGCTGGCTCTGGGCATGGTGGAGCATGCCTATAATTCCAATACTTGGAATGCTGAGATAGGAGGCTTACAGGTTCAAGGACAGCCTCAGTAATGTAGCAAGACTCTCAGCAACCTAGGGAGATCCTGTTTCAAATAAAAAAAAAAAACATAAGGGCTGGGAATTTAGCTCTGAGGTAGAATACCGCTGGGTTCAATCCCCAGCATCACACACACACACAAAAAAAAATACTCACTGGCAAAGCTCATGATATTATTATATTTAGCAACTATGATGCCGCCACTTAGTAATTTTATATAGGCATCATTTTATAGTAAATCTCACATATTCTTGTTTGTGAAACCTTGCTTCCTAGAGAGGAGTTTCACAACCTGTAGTAGATATGCATGACACAGTGAGAGTGTTCCTTAAACTAATGAAACTCAAAGGGTGATGTTTATATCTCCTTTTTGTGTAAGTTTACTTGCCCTTCTATATTGTGTTCCATTGCAGATATGTAGACATTTTACGCAGTCTTAACTTACCTTTTGCAATTATAATGTTAAATTAGATGAAATCCTGTTTCGAGTAGACCTTATCAGCAGTGTCTAGTTCCTTTTTGTTCATAAATGATGATGTGGTTTAATACTGCAGAGCTTTGAGTTCAGCATTTTGAGAGCAGCTTCTGCCTTTCTTTTTCTGTGGCAGTGTGTTGCTAAATGGCTTTGAGAGACACTGGTACATCAACAGGGCTTTCTCTTTATTTTATTTTCTTACATTGCTCTCGTTTTTGTTTATTTTTTATCAAAGCATTTTGCTCAGATTCACTTAATGCATGCATGTATTCAAACATGAGTATCCATTTCTCACCAGTTGGTTTGGTAGCAGCGCTCAGCCCTCATCTAGTTTCAGAATGTATGCTCTACTTAATTGCCATTGATGCATATTTGTTCTGTTTGTTTATAGGTCCTATGCATAGTCAATTGGAATCCCTGAGTGACTCTTGGGCTCGCCTGAAACATAGCAGAGACTGGTTGTACAACTCCTCTTACTCCTTTGAGTCTGATTTTGACCTTACCAAGTCTTTGGGAGTTCACACATTGATTGAAAATGTTGTAAGCTTTGTGAGTGGAGATGTGGGGAATGCACCAGGTTTTAAAGAGCCAGAGGAAAGTATGTCTACAAGTCCCCAGGCCTCCATCATTGCAATGGAACAGCAGCAGTTAAGGGCAGAAGTAAGTCTTTGATATTTATTCCTCAGAGAGACTCTGGAAATTTAAACTGAACCTCTGAATGTATATTTTTAGGAAAAACTTTTTTTTTCCCTTCTATTCCTTGCCTGTCCCTTTCATTGACCTGAGCTTTTGGACATCCCTTTCTTAATTAAAGTAGCCAATATTTTAGTTAGGAAAGGGCCATAGTGCATTTTTAAATTGTCTTCTCATAGAAAAAGATACTCTAGCTGGGAGTGGTGGCTCACGCTTGGTTGCTGAGACCCGAGGATCCAGGTTCGCCGCCAGTCTCAGCTACTTAGTGAGGCCTCCGCAACTTAGTGAGACCCTGTTTTAAAATAAAGAATAAAAAATAGGGATGGGGGTGTAGCTCGGAGGTAGAACACCCCTGGGTTCAATCCCCAGTACCGCAAAAAAAAAAAAGTAGAAAAAGATACTCTAATCATAAGTCTTCCCTGGTCTCCTAGAAACTAGGGTGAAATTGGCTATTCCTCCATTTTTGACCCATTTGTTTCAATTTAAACTAGATATTCAGATTAGAACCCCACAGTAATAATTGCTACAGGCATGACTTGCTGATAGGTGGTAAAATTAGTGAGCAAAATTTGGAGACATAAAATGTTTTCATAGCCATAAAGAACCCCCCAAATATTTATTAATATTGTGGTTTTAACTTATCTACAAATTATTTGATATTTCTCCATCTAGTAGATAGAGATTAATTCTGCCCTCCCCTACTGCCTTGAGGGTGGGATTGACTTAGTGCCTTGCTTCTAACAAAGTATGGGAAATGAAGAAAAGAATAACTCTATATTTCAGAAACCTGACAGCTATCACCTTAACTAAGTAATCAAGATTAATATCACTATTAATAAGTCATATATTAAAATAATATGATAAGAACACTTTAACTCTGTGGTGTTCTCTCCCCAATTCCCTAACTCCAGTCTAATAGTGAGGAAAAAAATCAGAGAAAACTAATTTTAGAGCCATTCTATAAGACACATGAACAGAACTTCCAAAGTGTCACAGTCATGAAAAAAGACTGAGGCACCGTCACAGACTAAAGGAGACTAAGATTATATGAAAACTATGTGCAATGTGATATTCTGGAATAGAAGGGTACTTTATGGGGAATCTGAAATCTAAATAAAGACTGTGGTTTAGTTAATAGTATTGTGCCAATATTAGTTTCTTAGTTTTGAAAAATGTACAGTGGTTATATAGGGTGTTAGAATTAGGGGAAGCAAAGAGAAGGGTATACAGGAACTCTCTGTACCACCCTTACAACTCTTCTATAAACCTAAAATTATTTCAAAATAGAATTTTTTCATTTTTAAAGAAGAGAGAATAGGCTGATCAACTGCAGTGGTCATAGTGCAGTTGTGGGTAGGGAAGGTACAGGCAGAAGTTCAAGAGGACCACAGAGAAATCATTCAAAAGTACTTATTGAGGTAAAGAATATTCATTCTATATAACCTTATTATTACTTCCTATACTTAAAATAATAATACTACCTGATAGATTTGAAATCTTCACATCTATCTCCATGTGACCTTCACAGTAACTCTGTGAGTAGATTAAATAGGGTACTTGTTAGTCTCATTTTATACTTGAAGAAACTGGGACTCAAGAAATTAAGTGACTTTCCCAAGACTACTCAGTACATAAAAGAGACTGGCCTTAATACCATGTCTCCTACATCCAATCTACTACTTTAGGGGCTTTAGGTGTAGCTCAGTGGTAGAGCACATGCATGAACAAAGCCCTGTATTTAATCCCTAGGACCCAAAACAACAAGAGGAAAAACCCCAAATCTACCTTTCTTCCTTCTGTACTGCGTAGCCTCTTTTATACTGAAGTATGCTTATAGAGTTTTTAGCGATATCTTGATAGATTAAAAACCAGTAAGAATAATTTAAAAAAATGTTTATCTTAACAGAATAGATGCCTAGAAATGTCAGAATTTTCTTCGTGCTAAGTAATATATTGTCTATGGCAAACAGAATTCTATTATGTCTGAGTTCAGTGAAGATCTCTAAAATACGTCTCTTTCCTCAAGCTTCGTTTGGAGGCACTTCACCAGATCCTCGTTCTGTTGTCTGGGATGGAGGAAAAAAGCAGTATCTCCCTGGTGGGAAGTAGGTCAAGTTCAGGCTTTCAGTCGTCCACACTGCTCACCTCTGTGAGATTGCAGTTTCTAGCAGGCTGTTTTGGTTTAGGCACTGTTGGACACACAGGAACCAAAGGAGAGAGTGGCCGGCTGCACCACTATCAGGTAGGTGGCATCTTGCAGCACATTCAGATTTTAACTGTCTTTTTACTAAGCCAATTTAGTATTGTGAAACTTTATGGTATTTATGATTGAGGCTTAAAACTATAAAAATTTTAAATTACTCTTAAGATATCTCATTGGTTAAGTATGCAGTTGGGATTAGATGACCCATAGTACATTTGGATTCTTAGCTGGCTCAGTTTTATTAATCCTTATCCAGATTGAATAAAGCTAGATCTAAGTTGAGATAGGGATTGGAGTTTGGGAAGATGGGTTTTAAGAGTTTACATTCTAGCCGGGCGTGGTGGCACACGCTTGTAATCCTAGTACTTGGGAGGCGGAGACCGGAGGATCTGGGTTTGCGGCCAGCCTCAGCTACTTAGTGAGGCCCTCTGCAACTTAGTGAGACCCGGTTTTAAAATAAAGAATAAAAAATAGGGCCGGGGGTGTAGCTCGGAGGTAGAACACCCCTGGGTTCAATCCCCGGTACCGCAAAAAAAAAAAAAAAAA
>PVJS01024087.1:0-28988 GCA_004027185.1 Glis glis
TTCCTTCCTTCCTTCCTTCCTTCTTTCCTTCCTTCCTTCCTTCTTCTCTTGTGTATGTTACTTGGGATTGAACCCAGAGGTTTCTACATCCAAGCTCTACCCCTAGGCCCTTTTATTTTCTGTTTTTGAAATAGGGTCTTGTTAAGTTGCTGAGAGTCTCACTAAGTTGCTGAGTCTAGTCTTGAACCTGCGATCCTCCTGTCTCAGCCTCTCAAGTACTGAGATTACAGGCATGTGCTTCCACACCTGGACTAGAAATTATATATTTCAAGCATATATGGAAATATAAATAACATCATCTAGGTATTAAATCACATGGAATACTGAAATCACAATTTTTTTAAGTCAGTAAAATTCTCTCAATCAAGTTACTTCATGCACAATGCAGATAATGGATGAGTGAAGAACAAAATGTCTTTTCTATTATTAGTTATAAGAAAAGATACAATATCTGTGGCTATGTGCTCAAGGGTTAATAGAAACTCAATACTAGAATGACATAATTCTCTGTTTCCATTCCACATGACATTATAGATTGATAAGGCCTTCAAAATCTGATGAACGTCAATCTGAAGGTTTCATTTCTGTGGCATCTTCTGGATATTGTGCCCGCGTGCCATAATAAAGAAGGCATCATTCCTACATCTACTAGATTTTATTTAAAAGAAGAATACTTGCATGCTCACTGTGCTTGAAATTTCTTTGCTTCATTTTATTATTTATGCTTTCTTTTCTTTTTTTAATTTAAAACTTTTATTGGTGCATTGTAAACATACATCATGGTGAAGTTCAGAATGCTAGAGACATACATGCACACAGCACTCCGTGAGCCTCCCCCAGCTCCCACACGCTCCCTCACTCTCCCCATGCACAACATTGAGATTGGCATTGATAATTTTGTTTATGTACATCATGTCCATTGAAATGTTCCCTTCACCAAGTCTCCCCCCTACACCTACCTTTCTCCATTTGGCCCCTCCATCACTTCACTGGGGTTTCTCCTCCTTTTTCTGGAGTCCCTTTTGTATACCAATTTCTCCTTAGCTTTCACATAAAAGGGAAAACATCTAACCTTTCACTTTTTGTGACTAACTAATCTCACTTTCCATACTATTCTCCAGTTCCATCCATTTTCCTGCAAATGACATAAATTTGTTCTTCTTTATGGCTGAGTAGAATTCCATTGTGTGTATAACTCATACTTTTGTAATCCATTCATCTGCTGATGGACCCCTGGGCTAGTTCCATATTTTGGCTACTGTGAATTGTGTTACTATAAACATACATATGCATGTGTTTCTATGGTAGTCTAGCTTCATTCCCTTTGGGTAGATACCCAGGAGTGTTATAGCTGGGTCATATGGTAGGTTCATCCCGTTCTTCTGAGGAACCTCCACACTGATCTCCAAAGTGGCTGCACTAATTTGTAATCCCACCAATAATGTGTCAGGGTTCCTACTTCCCCACATCCTTGCCAGATTTATTATTTGTGTTTTAAATGTTTGTCATTCTAATTGGGGTTAGGTGAAATCTCAGGGTAGTTTTGATTTGTATCTCTCTGATTGCTAATAATGTTGAGCATTTTTTTTCATATATGTATTGACCATTTGTAGCTCTTCTTTGTGAACTGTTATTTAGTTCAATTGTGCATTTCTTGACTGGGTTATTTGTTTTTTTATGTTAAGTCTTTTAAGTAATTTGTGTATTCTAGGTATTAGTTCTCTATCAGAGGAGTAGCTGTCAAAGATCTCCTATTCTGCCAGCTTTATATTAAGGTTCTTGATGGTTTTCTTTGCTACACAGAAGCTCTTTAATTTAATATTATCCAACTTACTAATTCTCATTTTAATTTCTTGTGCCTTTGGAGTCTTATCGAGGAAGATTATTCCAGTGTAAATATATTGGAGCATTGGTTCTATGCCCTCTTCTAGTAAATGCAAAGTCTCTTGTCTAATTTCCAGGTCTTTGATCCATCTTGAGTTGAGTTATGTGCAGGGAGATAAGGTGGGATTTATTTTCACTTTGAAGCTTTATTTTCTATCAAACTATAGTTTAAATTCATTTTTGAGTTCATACAAATGATTCCTTGAGTGCTAGCAGAATGTATCAATGATGATAAAAAATAAGTTATTCAAGAAATTGTTCTTAGGTAACTGAATATCTTAGGAAACAAAAGTGACCATTGGCCACCTATATCTCATCATACACAAAGTGAGACTGAAGCATAAACTTGCATATCAATGTAAAGCAACTATACAAAAACAAGAGAGCATTTTCATGAAATTAGGGTAGTTAAAATTTTTTATACAGTATACAACTAGCATTGGTCACAAAAGAAAAAAATAAGAAATAGAATATAATTAAAACTAAGAATGTCTGATTATCAAAAAAACCTAGGAAGGAGAAAAATCAAGTTACTTATTGGGAGAAAATATTTATGATACTTATATCCAACAAATAAACTATAACCATATGTTAAACAAAAGTTGTCTCAATAATAAGGGGACAATAAAATTGAAAAAATGCAAAGGATAATATGCAAATGGTTAAAAAAGTCTATAAAAATTCTGCCCATCACTAAACATTGAGGAAATGCAAATCAAAATGACCAGGAAGATCATTTTTGATAGAATGGCAATTTTGATAATATTTATTCTGCTTATCTAAGAGAATGGGAGATCTTTCCATCTTCTAAGATCTTCTTCAGTTTCTCTCTTTAGTGTTTTATAATTTTCACTGTAGAGGTCTTTTACCTCCTTGGTTAGATTTGTTCCTAGATATTTTATTGTTTTTGAGGTTATTGTGAATGGAGTTGTTTTCTGGATTTCTTTTTCAGTTGATTCATGGTTGGCAGATAGGAAAATATATAAATAAGCCACAATCCAGAAGAAATATTCATAATACATATATCTTAATCACATAATACATATTACACACAAACCCCAAAATAACTCCAATATTAAAAAGATAAATCAGAGAATTAACTGAGAGAGACAGAGGTAAATAGGCACATGGGAAGAGTGTTCAACATCATCAGGTAAATGCAATTAAATTCACAATAAGCCATCATGACACACCCAAAAACAAGATGGTGAAGATATGAAACAGCAACAAGTATTCTACATTGCTGGCGGAAATGTAAAACAGACAATGGTATTTTTTGAAAGCAATATGGCAATTTCTTACACTGTTAAAAATATACATACTGAGCCTATACTCCTATTTTATCCAGGAGAAATGAAACCATATTGTAAGCATGTTTCCATTTAATTCATTCATAATTGTCAAGACCTGAAGACAATACAAATGTTCACTACCAAGTATAGATCAACAAAATGTAGCACATTCATGCAGTGGGCCACTACTCAGCAACAAAAATGATCTGATTACTGATTCATGCAACAGCATACATGCATGAATCCTAAGGCATTAAGTTGTATTTTAAAAAGCCACAAGCAGAAGAGTACATATGTTATGATGCTGTTGATATGAAATTCTACAACTAGCAAAGCAATCAAAATAGAATTTGCTTCTAGAGGTTTGGTGAGGGTGGGAGAGGATATTAACTGAGAGCAGAGACAAAAGGAAATTATGTCCATATTTTGATAAAGGTGTGATTTACATGGACCACACCTTTATTAAAATAAGCATTTTTCATGTTATAGTACTTACATTAATATCTGTTCACCTCATAATATGTACACTATACCTCAGAAAAAATAGAAGATTCTATTTCATAAGCCTATTTCAAGAAGAGTGTTCCTAAAAGAGCAATTAAGATGAAAACATCTCTCCTGTTCTTTCTCTGTGCTCTTCCTCAAGCCCCAGACCCCATTTCAATATTATATCCCATCTGCACTTCTCTCTTCTGGGATATTTCTCAGGTAATTTGTTCATCTCTCCACTGAACCATTTCCCCTTGCTTTTAACTGAATCCTTATCATCAGTGTAAAGCATGCTCAAATTTCTCCTATCTATGATTTTTTCCCTCCCTCTAGCTGCCAATTCATATCTCTGCTTACCCTCACATTCCCCATACTAAACTCAAAAGTTTTCCTATAAATCCTCTTTGCTATAAGGTTGAATGTGGGAATAAAATATTTTCTATTGATAAAAAGGAAATATTTGATTAGTCCTTGATTCTTGTCTCTCTCACCCTTACATTGAGATTTTCATCAATCTCTATTGTCTCTACTTTCAAAATACATCCAACTTTCCACAATGTCTTAGTAAGTCCATCCACTCCAAATGCTGTGAATGAAAGCAATGGTTTAAAACTTTGATTATTTCCACAGGCTCCTCACTGATTTCCCCACTTGTAGCCTTCTGTCCTTCTGTCTATTAGCCAAACAGTGGTCAACCCAGTGCAGTAGTTAACATATCACTGCTCTGTTCCAAATTCTCTAATGGCACAATAAAGCTGACAGTATCTCCCTAATCTAACATGCTTTCAGACCTGGAACCTTTGCCAGTATGAGCGAGCAAGTCTTCTCCTGAACTGAGCCTCACTGTTTCTCTTGCTCTGTTAGGCAGCCATGGCACATTGTTTGGGAGTCTTCGCACTTGTTATTTCTCTGCCTTTTGCATTTTGAAATATGTGAATAGTTCTCTCCCTTCTTGTCAAGATTTGCTTCCCTGTCTCCAACACAGTGGAAGAGACCCTAGCAACTTCCTTACAGTTTCAAGCGCTGTCAGGGGTTGGCATCTCCTTTCTTTGTATTCTGTTTCTCCGGGGCACACTTCACCTTTGAACAGAGTGCAGATTTTATTTGTCTGATGCCTCTCACTGGAAGATAAGCTGCATGATGACAAATATTTTATTTTTTGACTTGACATTTAAAATAATGCCTCACATATAAGAAACACTCAATAAGTATTTACTGAGACATTAAGTCAATTTTCAAACTTTACTGGTGTCCTTTGGTAAAAGACATATCTAAGGCAGTTATGTAGTCCTGTCCTTATAATTTAAAGTTACATGCATGTTTCTGAAATCCACTGAGCCTGAAAGAAAACAGAAATGTTTACACATGATTTAACATCTCCAGCGAGAGCTGTAAATGATAAAAATAAATCAGGAATATTACTCAAAAAACATTTGAAATGGTAAGTCAAGTGTTATATATTTCTCTATATGTATATATATATTTCAATTTTTATTATCATATTAAAGTTTGTGGTAATACTTGGCATCAGGGGAATATTGCCCCTTTTTGATCTCTATCTAAGTAAACTAAAATACAAAATAATTGATTTATTATGAGTTGAATAATATTTTAAGGAATGAATTAATCCCCATAAGGGAAAAAGTGGCAGAAAGTTTTGAAATATTTATGATCTCTTTTACAGCCAGTCATCTCAGCAGCATAAATAGAACAGGTAGCTTTGCTAAAGGCTACAAAATATTACATCTGTGAGCCTAAGAGGTAAACATTGGAATTTTCTCTTTGCCCTAGAGAGAAGACAAAAATAATAAAACAAAATCATGCCTGCTATGATATTGTATTCTGGCCCAGGTATTATTTTGACTTTTTTATTCTTAACATTATTTTTCCAATATGATGAGTCATGTTTTCGGGATAACTGTGCTCATTTGAAGGAAATGGATCTCTCTGTGTTGATTTCACCTAGACTTCCTTCTTGCTGTCACATTTTTTCCTACATACTGTTAAACTACACCAGATAAATGGCTTATAATGGTGAGCATCAGGTTTCTTTGATGAACTACATGTCAAAAAAAAAAAACAAGAACCCAGAAAAAACTAAAATACTGGAGATACAATTCAAACCTTTAGCTTGAAGGCATAAAGATATGTGTAACCTCTGTTACTCAGTGCTGCTCGGAAATAACAAGAAACAACTAAAATGTAAATAATTTATACCATAAGACTCTGAAATATTTGAACATTTCAAAGAATAGCTGAGTTACCATTTACAACCATTTCTACATTTTCTTAAGGTAATCTTTTTTACCACTACAATATTCCTAAGTCTTTCTTTCTGAGCTTATTTTCACTGTGCATCTTTTTGCCTATGATGCCATTTTATCATCAAATATAGAGCTGTCAGTTAGGCAGGGTGGTGTATGCCTGTAATCCCAGTATTTGGGAGGCTGAGACAGGAGTCTTGCAGTCTAAACTTGAAAGTTCTGCTTCTACCCATTGCTTTCCAGACCCATGTGTTCTATGTATGTGATAGTACTGTATAGTAACTATTGATTTAGGGAGTACACATCAGTGGGAAATGCAGATGTCATTGTTTTAGGGTGTGGTTTCCAAGCTCTGACCTTAGGGGTACCACTAAGAAGTCATTCCCTCATTCTACTATGCAGGCATCTTCTGGAGGTGTAGTGTGAAATAGTACCAGGCTTTACATAATCGCCTGCCATAAAGTGTTTCACAAAGTATCCCTTCCTTCTAAGCACTATTCTGCAGAATCCAATGTCAGTGAATCAGACATTCCATGAAGGTTTTGTTAGTATTGCCACTCCAGGTCTTGCAGACATGGAAGAAAACTCATACCCACTTACTAACATTATCTTGTCAAGATGAATCACTGTCCCATCCACAGTGAAAAGTTGAAAGGTGTCTGAGGCAATTTGTTTACCAACAAGTGGCTGAATGGTCTCCTCAAGAGATCAAGAGCTCACTCTCCACCTCTGTTGCCAGTGAGTTAATCATGAACCAGCCACAGGATCTGGGTTAGTCAACATGAATGGGAGCTCATGTGTAGACTCCATATCTGTCACCCTGGCTATTCTGTTACAGTTCATTGTGAAAGTGTTGGTGTGATAAGGGACAGAAGCTGGTTTACACCAACTTCTTGAGACATTTTATACTAGGTTGTGTTGCACAGATTTCCAAAGTTAGTGATACCGCCACCAGAGGGGGAGGCTGGAATGATCCACAGGGGTGGTAGTATCCTTGGGTGCAACTGGGGGAAAGAATTGAATAAATATTGGCGGTGGGTAGTGGAAGCACACAGAGGTCTACTGAATAGTTTTTTTTTTTTTTTTTTTTGCTGTTTTGTCTTGTTTGATTTTTTCTGAAAAGGAGAGTGTAAGCCAATAAATTTGGAATCTCATCTCTGAAAGAGATGCTTTATAATGGCCAACTAATCTCTAATAAAAAAATGTTTCCTTTCATTTCACACATTCTACATGTTTAAACACAGACCTTCTCTTTTTGATCTTTAAGTCTTGATTCTCTTAGGCCACTGAAACCATCTTCCACTCTTCTTAAATCTCTGCATATTCTTAGTTTAGGCAAATTCTCTCTCCAAATGTGGATGACCCAGCATAGCAGCCAATACTCAAGCAGAGGGTGGAACTCCCCTCATTACAGTTCTTAGGGTTACCCTGGAGTGCAGCAGCAGTGCAACAGTAGTTCATGGTCAGCTTTCATCCCTAGATGAAACCAATTCACCTCTGAATCTAGTTTGATTTTTCTTTCAATATCAGCTTGTTTTAAGAAGCCCCAATGAGGCAATAGGTATGAACTGAAGGAATGGTATTTGCACAACTGTAGTAAGAGATATGGATCTGTTCATTCTATTCATGCCTTCTGGACCTGCTCAAGTCATTTCCTGTATGGTCTATTTTAATCTTAGAGACAGACTGCATCTGGGCCTGGCCAACCGTAAAGGGTGGGGTTGACTATCACAGCTCATGATGGGCAGTTCTGGGTGCAGGCTAAATTGATGCTTGAGGGTTAGATGCTGTGTCTCTACCAAAACCTAGCACCATGCTAAATAAACGATGATATCAGAATGGTGTACCAGGGCAGATGGCATGCTCTTGTCCGGAACACTAGGAATCTGGGCCATGACTCTTCTACTACGGCTTGCCAGAGATTCCATGCAGTGTGTTTTTCTAACCCAGACACCTCTGATTGGAAAGACCTACTCACATTATATGGGTCAAGAGGCAGTGCTGCTTAAACTGCAGCCTTGACTGATTTTCTAGGATTCTGCTCTGTGGGCTACTCAAAAGGACTGTGTGTACAGTCCTTCTCTATACCATGACAAATGATTTAGAGTCTTATTCTGAAGCAGTATAATTATATTGTGTATATATACATACATACACACACACACACACACACACACACAATTTCATGTATTCTCATATATGAAGTGTTCTGCCCAAGCTATTTTCCTCCTCAATGTTAGGAACAAGGTGTAACAATTTACACATGATTTTGTACAGATACCCTGTCTTGCCCCAAACCACTGGATTCTTATATGAATAAATATGTTTGCTTTGAACAAACATGGTTCCATATGAATGTAAACTGTCTTATTTTCTTTCTTGAGTATTGAAAATAGTACATTCATAAGATAATAGCTGCCTACCACATATGCAAGTTAGTATTAAATTCACTAGTAAAAATGTTTCAATATGTAGAGTAGCTGAAACTGAGAGTATGCTTGGACATATTTTCACTGTGGACTACACTAGGGAAATAAATGCTAACCCTACATGTTCTGCGGTCTTTGAGGGTCACATTGATATCTAATAATCCTCAGAATGTAATGTTTGTTCTTCATTATTGTGTCTGAGCATGACAATTTGAGAAACTTTCCATTGGATTTTCCTACACAATAGCTTTTACTCACATGTTAACTAATGTTAGGGTTCTACCGACTGATAATTACTTCTATTTATTCCTTTTTTGTTAGGAAATGACTACAGTTGGTTACATGAACATAGTGGACTCACTAAGGAATAGATCTAGGCAAGGTATACATTGATTTCCTACCTTCAATATATGCTTCATTCCTGCTTTCAGTCTCTAGTTACCATTGCCAATTGAGATCCTGGATCCAATTGCTTTCAAAAGAGCTGTGTATTTTACTTTCCCCATTGTAAGGTGACCTGAGCAGATTAATGTAGGTCATTTTGAAATGGGAGAATCAACACTCTATAAACTTTCCATAATATTTCAGAATCCTTTCACCTAGGGACACTTTTTCAAGTGGATGGTTTCCAAATCTGAGAATCTAAAAACTGGGTCATTAATTTCCACTTATTTAGTCAGACAATATTTCTCTAGATACATTTATGCATGCATCTATTTATCTATCATTCATGTATATTCTGACAGATCACATACTTTGACCCTAGTTTCCATATTCAATTAACTATGTCCATAGATTCCTATGAATCAGGCCCCCTCACTACCATTCCATCTTTGCAACCCATTATGTTCATCTTGCTTTGGATGCTTAATTAACTTCTGTACCTGGTCCCCTCTAGGATCCTATCATCCCCATTACTTATAGGTATCTCTGCTCCAAAATACAATCTTTTGTCAGTTCTGCCTACTTTAGAGAGACACCACTCAGCTTCTCAATCATGTTGGTGCACTCTCACAAATGCCTTCCTTTTCTTGGTGAGCGTTGATGAATGGAGGGACCTCCAGGCCTCCTGAACATTCTCAGATCATGGATTTTCATGATTATAAAGTGGAAAATTCCAATATACCCCCTTCTTTCAGACTCATGATCTCTTCCTCCACAGCCTGTCATACAGTTTTGTTGCATTTTACTTTATGTAATGTGGGTCTTCTCTTTTTTATGCTTCCAAGAGCTATCCCACTTGTCTCCTAAGCCCATCTTCTAGAAGTTCTTGCCAGGAAGTTGAATGTGGTAGTAAGGGGGTATACACCACTTGTGCTGTTTTATATTTTAGTTGTTTTAACTCAAGACCCTCAAAAGTCACTCCCAGCCTTACATTACTTGATTTTGAAGATGCATGATCTATAAATTATAAAATCTATCCTTCTCTCCCTTAAATGGATGCAGCCTTTTCCCTTTAAGTTTAAGGTCATAATCTGCCAATTTGAATAGATAAGTTTATCCTAAATATGTGGTTTAGGGTGAAAGAACATCCTTTGCCTGTTGGGAGGGATGGCTGTACTCTGCATAGCTGAAGGCAGTTCCATGAACACTTCATGTTGACCTGGCCACAATTCGCATGTGTCATTACATATTGTCACCAGCAGAATTAAGTGCATGCCTCTGTGATCCCACTGTTCAGGGTCATCTAAAAGTTTGTGCCTGTTTTTTTTTCTTCTTGACTTCATCTATTAATCTTTTCCCCATGATTACTTTAAAATGCATCCTTTTGCTGTATTAAACCATACTTGTGTATATAATAGCTTTTCTGAACATGATACGTCCTTCTAGTAAGTAATTGAGCCTGAGGGTGGTCTTGGCAAACACTAACAGAGGTGAAAAAGGAATATTTTAGTTTAATAAAATGTATTTTTATTATTTATCAATAAAATTTATGTTGTTTAGTAAAAATCCTAGGCCACAGTTACTGTTTCCATAAAATTTTCTAATGCTGTCCATTTCAACCCAGTCTGTTAACATCAATAAAACTTTTAAAATGAAGGATAAAGCACTATTTTTCTGTATGGTATATAAAGAGCAAAGACAATCATATTCACTCAAAAATAAAATCTTTATGAAAACTGGGCAATAGGGACAATTGTCCTATTGTCGGAAATATCCTATAATATGAAATGTGGTACTGAATTGTTCTGTTTTCCATAGGAATATATCTTTAACTATAATAGTAAGCTAAAACCAGCATTTAAACTATATTCATATACATAATTTCAATTTACAATAAACTTTACACAAGTATCTTTGAAGATGCAATAAAAGTTTCGTTATATGCATTGATCTAGATTCATTTGGATTTTCTTCAAGTGTGCATTCATATATTCGAGAGTTCAAAAATCTAAAAACTCTATTACTCAGATGTCTTTTCTGCTAGTGTTCTGGATATAGCTTATGTTCAGTCAATCAGACATACTCACATGAAATAAATGCAAAACTGAGTTAAGGAGAAAGGAGATTGATGAAACATGAGATCCCCCTCATGTGCTGATGTGAATCAGGACAAAGATTTCGCCCTTCTGTCATCTCTGCCTTCTGATTGCGAATGTGCTTTGCTGTTGCTGTTGTCTTGTGTGTTTCTCTCTGCGGTGAAGCCTGTAGTCATGGCAGAAGTAGTTTTATTTGAGAGGTGGAAATTATTCCTATAAGCATGGCTAGAACCCTTTCACTGTAATTCCAATGCTTTTTGTATCCTCCTAATACTTAAGAATAAATCTTTTTTGGTTTAAAATTGCCAGAACATTCATATCTGAAAACAAACCTTAAAAGCTATCAGACGAATGAAATATTAGATCAAATAAATCACCTTTTATTTATAATGCCTCACAGCTTTAATTGAAAAAATTTCAGAAAAGAAACAAAGAACATCGATATTTTGTGGACTTCTGATTCCATTGTTCTTTCTTCCTCAAGAGAAACCCAACCAACTGCAGTACCAATTTACCTAATGAATTCCCAACCTACTAGAGTGAGCTCTACTTACATAAAAGGGACAGTCACTGCCATATCCACAGCTTTCTTCCAAAAGTTGTTTATGATTAATTCAACAATGTAGAAAACTGAAAAGGAGATGAGATTATTAACTGCATATAGATATTTCTCCAGTAAAATCATAAAATGATTACACCAACCCGAGCGTCACTTGAATGGGCCCACCTCAATTCATTTATTTCCTCCTCAGTCAGAATCCCTCGAGAGCATCAGTGTAGATACATAACAGATCATTCCATTTCCTGTAACTGACAACAAAGAAACCAACAGATACGGAAGCTGAATCACAGGACAGCAGAACTCCTGCTATTCACCTTAACACCTTCGCGCCTCAGGCACTTCCTAACCTAGAAGTCTGAGTGAAGGACAATAACCCATAACTTTGCTTCAGGTATCTCGAGGAAGGCACAAGTTTATAAGGCACCTGAGTAAAGTCATATTGGCCAAGAGTCCATGTCTCCAGAGACGCATATATTTGCAAAATAATTTGCATTTCTATGTCTGTGACCTGTAAGTAAATCTAAAGAGTGTCCCTAGGATAAAAGCATGTTGTCTTTGAGAAATTGTTTCACAAAATAGGCACAACAGAGACCTAAAGGGCTCTTGCCTTACTTAACATGATTTATAATTATTGTTGCAAAAGGTAGAACATGGCATTTATATTTTGAACTTTACTTGTTCAGAATTATTATTAAATTCTATTTTGAAGGTAATAAATATAAGAGCTTTAAACTTTTATTTTTAAACATATTTTTATTGGTGAATTGTTATTATACATAATATACTGAGTTTCAGAGTGATAGAAACATACACGCACACAGTACTTGGTGTGTTTCCACTCCTAGTACTTGATGAAGAAAACAACTTAAATAATGCGATGTGCACATATGAAGTTATTCACTGGATTTTGATATGCTCAGCTGAAAGTCCCTAACAAAAAACAGAAGCTGCTATTGCTGTTATAAAAGAGATGGGTTGCTTTAGTGCCATTTCTGTCTCCCAGCTTTCAGTTAATTACTGATTTTTATCTCAAGTGAATTAAACAACATAATATTTAAACTTTAATCCATATGTTTTCAAATTTCACTGATGAATGAGAGAAACAAATATTGGAGACATTGTACAAAGTATAACCCAAAGTAGAGAAATTAAATATCACTGTAATATACTAAACAACTCATAGAATGTATGTATATGAATTGAATAAAATAATAGTAATAAAATATTTTGAAACAATGTTTGATCACCTACGATTATGCCTCTAAGTATTAGGGAACATAAGAAAAGCACTATTTGTGCATCTTTCAAACCCTCTAAAAATAAAGGGAATATGAAATCATTCTTAGTACTCAATCACTACTTCACATGGAAAAGTTTCCTACCTTCATGTAAGTTTCAATTTAAAAGAGCAAAGAAATCATTGAAGTATATTTTTACTTTGTATTTTCCCTTCCCCAGAATTTGAGAAAAGATGTGTTTGTTTTAAGGGGAGAATAGCAAAGGATTGATCAAGTGACAGAGCAAAGAAAAAAAAAAAGAAATACAAGTCAGGCAAGAGATTACAAGATCTAAAATTATGGCAACATTAATTCCATGCCAGTTTATTCTTGTTTTATCTTAAATGCTGTATGAACTAAACAGTTTGATAGACATTTTTTTTTTTTTCTGGTACCGGTGATTGAACGCAGGGGCGTTCTACCTCTGCGCTACGCCCCCGGCCCTATTTTTTTATACTTTATTTTGAAATTGGGTCTCAGTTGCGGAGGGCCTCACTAGAGAGAGAGAGAGAGAGAGAGAGAGGGAGAGAGAGAGCGAGAGAGCTGAGGCTGGCCGCGAACCCGGATCCTCCGGTCTCCACCTCCCAAAGTACTGGGATTATAAGCATGCGCCACCACACCCGGCTTGATAGGCATTTTCTTGGCACATGGGAGGAGCATAGGACATTTGTGTCTTGTCCTTCTCTGACAGCTGACATAGCTCAGTTCAGGCACCATCAGGTCTCACCTTAGTTACTCCAGCAACATCCCATCTAGGATCACTGGTTTAATTTATGCCCCAAAGACCAATGATTAAGATAATTTTGTCTCAGGAGGAAAATGCTTTTATCAGGCAGACTATTAGCAATTCAGAGGCTATTTCCCAGGAGCCAGCAAAGGCCAATTCTGAAGACAAGCTGTTTTGGAATGTGTACAGTTTAAACAACACAAGTCTGCTGACTTTTCTGTTAACCCTCCTTGATTAGTATGATAGTTAATCTTGATTGTCAACTTGATTTGATTGAGAGACACCTAGGAAATTAGTAAAGCTCATTTCTGGTTGTGTCTATGAGGGTGTTTCCAGAGATGACTGGCACGTGGGAGAGCAAACTGAGGTGGGGAGACCTGCCTTGAGTGTAGGCAGCACCATCTACCAGGCTGGGGTCCCAGGGGGAACAAAATTGAAAAGGAGGAAGCCTGCCAACACACGACAGTTCCATGTTCTTTAGTGGGTGAATCGATTGCTGCTGACATTGTTTTGGAAACCAGATTCCAGCTTCTTCAGCCTTTCGCAACACACTCACACCAGGAACAATTCAGGGAGCATCAGCCTGCAGCCTCCGACGGGGCTGCATCATCGCTCAGTCTGTTCTGAGTCTTCCAGGTTCTTGAAGTGAGCAGCTACTGGTTTCCTTGGCTCCCCAGTGTGCAGATGGTCATGGTGAGACTGTCCAGTCTCTGACTGTGTAAGCCATTCTGACAAATCCTCCTCATAATTATATATTGAATATATATCTTATATATTTATGCATATAAATATAGTACATTTATGCATATAAATATAGTACATATTTTATATATATGTATAACATGCAATATATTATTATATGTAATATAAATATGATATGAATCTATTCAATATGTAATACAATATGTATATAATCTATGCAATATGTAACATGTCTATATAATATGTATGGATTACGTATTATATGTAATCTATATAATATGTAATAAATGAGATATAAATCTATACAATATATAAATTGTATTATATTTATATTACATGCATAAATACATATATAGGTTTATATAAATTCTATTGGTTCTGTTCCTGACTAATAAAATTGGTATGTCAGATCCCTCCCCCCTACAAATGTGATGTTCCTGGTTAAAATCCAAAAGATTCATAAAGGTATGAAATTCATAAATAGTCTGTTACACTCTCTAAAGGAATAGTCATAAAATTAAAGATCTTACCCTAAAATTGTATTTGTTTCATTTATATCCTCCCATGATTACACAATTTTGCCTGGAGGTGACTTATTGCTTATTCTTTGCTTTGTAATTCCTAGTCTTGGAAACGCACCCATCACCACTTGGTTAAAAAGTCAGGGGTATAAGCCGGGCGTGGTGGCACACGCTTGTAATCCCAGTACTTTGGGAGGCAGAGACCGGAGTATCCGGGTTCGCTGCCAGCCTCAGCTCTCTCGCTCTCTCTCTCCCTGTCTCTCTCTTTCTCTCCTTAGTGAGGCCCTCTGCAACTTCGTGAGACCCGGTTTCAAAATAAAGTATAAAAAATACGGCCGGGGGCATAGCGCGGAGGTAGAATGCCCCTGCGTTCATTCCCCGGTACCGCAAAAAAAAAAAAAAAAAAAAGTCAGGGGTATAGCAGATACAATGAGACACTGTACTTGTCTGGCTTGAGTGTGCTGGGATCTTCAGATCAAAGCAAGTAACAGATATTTACCTCTTGCAAAGTGTTAACATAGAAACCAGTGATGCCTAAACTTTAATAATTTAAACATGTGGGGTTTACTTGAATTGCAAGCACTAAATTCATATATTTGAGTTAAGAAACAGTAGTATTAATTGCCAAAAAACAAAAGATTTTATTGTATTATAGCCCTTAACTTGAATGAGCCTATTAGCACAAAAAAAAAGTTGATCCTCCAGAAAAGTAAATAGAGGATTGATCATGTAAAATAAGAGTATACAGAAGTTATTAAAGCTAAATGGCAGGGACTATTTAAGGGAAATTATTACAAAGTAGTACATGTAAAAAGAAAAAAAAGTAAGGGTATCAGAGGCAGCACATGAATTCTATCCACTTGAAAGAAAATGCTGACAAATGAAGAGCTAAAAATAGAAGACAGATTCACTGAGAATCAATCAATGTGCTACCTGTTGCTCATTTCTGTGGTTCTTTGGTAATACAAGTTTCTGAGTAGAATATTATGTCTGAATTTCAACTGGACATGTGGACATGGGATTAATATTCTGTACACAAACACACACACACACATATATAATATCTCTGTATATATTTTCCTAACATTAAATATTATAGACTGGCATCTATATATTGAAATACCAAAACTACCACACACACACACACCAAATAAAAACTTAAGTGTCTTCATGTATAAACCCTTAAGTGTCCTCATGTACATGTGCAAATTCCTTATTGCTGCTTCTGGAACAAAAAGCCAAAATCCAATGCCTTGTGCAATGCAAATATATTATTTGTATTGGCCAGAAGTCCATATTGCATTGCATGGGGCTGAAGTCCAGGTGTGGGCATGTCTGCATTCATTCTGGGTGTCTAGGAGAGAATACAGTGTGCATTTCCTTGTCTTTTCCACTTTCTATGGTCCATACTCCTCAGCTCACAGACCGTCTTCTTTGTTTTCAGTCAGCTACACCAGGCAGAGTCTTTTTCATACTGAAGTCTCTCAGGTTCTCCCTCTTCTGCCTACCTCTTCTACTGCTAAGGATCACTGACCACACTGATCCCATTGGATAATCCAGGATAATCTCTCCATTTTAAAATTTGCTGAATAACAACTTTATTTCCATTTGTAACTTTAAATCATTTCCCTTTGTAGCATGAACTAACATATATTCCAGTGGTTACAAATGTGCAGTTTGGGAGATTAGTTTTTGGTATTGAGATAATAAAAATGCATTGAAAAAACATATATGTTCACGAGCTACAATATATTGTTTGAAGTTTACCTGGCATAACACATTCTCTAATGCTGAGATACAAAGTAAATAAATTTTAAATGCATAAAAAGAATTGTTTTTTCAATTCTTGATGTTTGAATTCCTCAATAGAATTTATCAGAGTGGAATTTAGGCAAATTGTGTTGTGTGTATCTCTGTACAAATACTACTATAGACAGATTGATGTAAATGAAAGGCAGGCAACATTATATCTGTAATTCTTTGATTTGTTGGTGTGAAATTGTCTTCTGACATTTGACTAAATGATGAAAGCATCAAGACAATGAACGTAGTAATAATCTTGAAAATTAAAAGATAAAAATATCTAATTGCAATCACTCAGTGATCATTTTTCTTAATTGTGACTATTATTCCTTGTCCACTTGTGCTTGTTAGAAATTCAAAAAGGAAAACATTTTGAAGGAAGAATGTGAATACATTTCAAGAACTTCTTTAAGTCCATGCATCTACGAGCTCTGACAATGTGTCAACTCTGCTTATGCTGAAGGCACACAATGCTAATATTTGTCCTGGCATGCACAGAAGAAAAGTGCTTAGTGCTACATTTTCCATATAATTTTAATATCATTTTTAAGAGAGGAAAATTTGCAAGTTGAATGTCTCGAAGTATAACCTCAATCCCTCTAAAAGAAATATTAATTTTCCCAAATTGGATGCATTTCACTAATTATGTCCAATGGGGTTAGGAAGGGGAAATATTTTTAAATGTAAATGCAAGATCAAATGTGTTGGAAATAGTGAAATTCCATATTGTAAAATGTTTCCCTAGCTACTAGCTCTTTTAACAATTTAAGATTTTTGTTCAGAATTTACTAAGATTCGTGTGAAAATTTAGATAACATTCAAAGACATAGAACTAATAAATGCAAATAAAATCATTGCTAGAATGTTTTGGATTTGATCAGATTAATAATAACAATGGGTCAGCAACTAAACTGGTTATATAAGTAAATGTTATTTTATTTTACTCAGAAATGATGTTTTCTGGATGCTGATAATACTTTGAAAGATGGGTGCACTTAAAGGCACCATTTTATAGGAAGTTTGTCTTCAGGTCAGTTACAGATTTATATGTCTGCTTCCAAAACTAAAGCCCTCATTTATGCACTCAGTATATAATGGAATATCCAATAGCTCTTGGGCTCCCTTCCCTGCAGTACTCACCGGACTACTTACAGAGAATATTCCTGAAATATTTAATAAAGGAAAACATATAAATATATACATTATAATACATTATATAATTTCAATGAAACACAGAAACTTGTAATAAATAGTTACAAAAGTGAAAAATTGGGGTACAGGGACTAAATTCATACCAATACAAAGCATAATGTACAGTAGGATATCTGTCCTATGGAATAGTAGACTAATGTCAAAATAAAAAACAAGAACAAATATTACAGCTGTACTTACTCATATAAATAAATATAACATATTTGTGGTGAAGCTACAATTTTAAAATTCAGAAGATATGTAGTAAAATTATAAAAATACAAATAATATATATTAATTAGAGATATAGTAAATTAATTAAGGATCTATTTATATGCAGTAAAATATAAAAATCTCCATAAACATGTATAGGGATGAGGATAATGGTTAGCTCCTGGTAGGCAAATTTATTCAGGAAAAGGAGTTCTGGGACATAACATATATGCATTGGTGATAGAAGCAAATATATATATTGGTACCAGGATTAAACCCAGGTATTCAATTTGAGCTATACCACCAGCCATTTAATTTTTATTTTTATTTGAAACAGGGTATTGCTAAGTTGCTGAGGTCCTCAAGAAATTTCTGAGGCTGACCTTGAACCAGAGATCATCCTATCTCAGCCTCCCAAGTAGTGGAATTACGGCATGTGCCACCATGCCTGACCATTAAATATATTCATAATTTAAAATCTCTAATGTTGGTTGGTGGCTACATTAGGTTTCTTTCAGTGCATTTTTATTATTTAAATGATTTCATAAAACACACTTCCATTCTATAAGTATAATCTTCGGGTTCATGCTTTCTGTGGTATGTGCTATTTTTCTGTGTTTGTAATAATGAAACTGAAAAATACAGTTAACAGAGATATTCCTTTCCAAAGCACTTTGCCTGAGGCAGAATTTCCAAAGTGCCAGTCCTGATAGAGCTTGCAGAGTGATTTCCTCTCGAATCAGGCCAACTTCCATCTCCATCTCCCTTAGTTATTGATGAGGGGAACATGGCCAGCAGGGCTTTGCAAAATGGAAAAAAGATCTTGGGTGTGAGCAGTCCCTTAATAATTGGCAGCCGGCTCTCCCTGAGCTAGACACCAGTCTCTCAGCCCTCCAGACCCTTTTCCTAGCTCATCTACAATCAAGTAATTTGGAAGCAAAAATTGTCACTCAAAAATTGTGACATTGGAAATCACTGACCCAAAGGATCCTAACCATGAAGTTTGATTGAGGTCACAGTGGGCTCCTTCCCTCAATAGCTGTGTCTGTTACCTCTATTAGCAGGTGTGCTGTCCCTGTGTCTCTGGACTCTTTGTCTCCCACTATTATATGCATCTGAAAGATGTTTTAGTATCTTAGCTCTCAGCAAGATGATTAGTAAACAATGTTGAATAAACAAGAGCATATATGGAAGTTTGTCTCTCTTGAGATTACTTTTTAATTGCTTCATTGATGAAGTTTTTAGATTTTATCTTGTTAGGTGGGCTTTCAATATAGGAATGTAGTGAAGATACCATGAGGGATGAACCTCAGTATAACATCATGCATCACTTTATATTTCTGAAATTGTTAGCTCAAACCCACTGTCAATGTCTCAAGTGGAATCTTCATTATCATCTTGTAGTTAGATTTACTATAGTATGTTCTTAATTTTGGATTATATCTGAAACATTACAACACAAGCAAGGTAAGATTGTTCCTAATGACTAGGCTAATACTGTAAGTCACATGACAACATAAAATATGTAGTAACTATTGTATAAAACACTCGAGCATAGGGCATTAGCTCTGCTGAGGCAGAATCAATGTGGTCAGAGTACACTGCCTTTCTTCACAGTGTCATTTCTCCAAGGCAGAAAGCAGTTTGCTACAATAATAATAGTAATAATAATAATAATCTTTTGTTTATTTGGTATAAAGGCAGCAGTTCAATCAAAAAATATTATCAAAGATTCATATTTCATGTTTTGTGTTCTGTTATAAATATTGAGGAAAGGAGATAAGGATGTAGAATGCAAAAAGCTATATTTTATATAAAAAATATGTTCAATAAAATAGGATGTCTTTTGCTCCTTGAATAAACCAAGTTATAACTGAGAATTAATTTTAAATTACTTTTTGCTGTAGCATTGCTTTCTCAAGATAATTAAAATTCTTGGTTATATTATATACAATATTATACTTTCCTAAATTTCACAGGACAGAAAGTTTAATATGTTGTCTAAGAAAGTCTTTCAATTGTATAGCTATCCAAAACGAAAAATCCAATTTCATATTCTAACAGCATTTGTTGAAACAAACACACACACACACACACACACACACACACACACACACACACAGCAATGGTTTCTAAAAAACTCTTTCTGGGATGACTACAGGCACCCAATTTTTTTTTCTGAAAAGGCTATAGTACTTGTTCCTTGACATTTTCAAAGTTCATGTGATCCTGAGAAATGATTAAAGGTTATCTCTAGAGCATATTGCCGATGACAGTTTCCCTAGTTTGCTATAGTTCATAGGTAGCATGGGATGTATTGTTTTAAGAATTTTTATTTTATTTTCCACTTTATCCCTTGATTCACATCCTGAGCCTTTCTTTTATCCCTAAGCTGATGTCGAGTACTGTGCCACTTTGGGATAGTATATTACTGAGAATTATATATTAACATACACATTGAGTATTAAGAAATCATTTTTCAATCATTTTTCTTTGATCGCGAGTAATCTGAGTGACATATTATTCCTTTATCAAAAGTCAAGAAAATAGATCCCAAGAATCATCTTGTAATCTATTACCAAGATCCATTGTATAATTGCTATATAACAGAGATGCCTGCAATACTAACATGCATTTTTTATTCTGTAAAAATTTTAAGTTTTATTTTATATAAGATCATTTTTAAATCATGCTATAATTACAAAGCATATTTACTATTATATGTTTGATATTAAATAACTATAATTATAAATGTAAATGTGAACAAATTTTTAATTTTTTCTTCACCCCAGGGGTGATATAGTTTCTACTTTAAAGACCACTAACACAAAAGTCTGAAAGGCAAACATCAACTATTGCTTAATCCACCCTAAGTTCTTAGGTTCACATTGATTATAAATTACTATATGTAAATTTCCCTCTCAAGCTCTCTCTCTCTCTCTCTCCTCACTTCCCAAAACCTTGTAACAATGTTGGAGGAACAAAATCAACCACTCAACCGTGTTGGGGTAATAGACACAGTTTGTGCCCCAAGTTTCATCTTTTTCATACTTTCGCATGTGATTTTACAAGACAAAAGGGCGTTTCTTATATTCCATGGAATTATTGTGACAATATTTTGTTGTGTAGCAAAATCAGAAGAGCAATTTTCTAGATTTTGTCCATACTTAGACATCTGCTGATATACTGAGTCCATTCTTACTCCATCTCGCCATTTTTTTGTTCTATGAGGCATAGTTATTTTTTTATTATCTACTTTACAGATGATGTGACTGAGGCACAATGAAATAAATTTCCTTGCCTTTATAAATTTGGTCAGCAAATAAACAGCCAGATGATTGTATGTTAGAGGAGATGGAATGAACTTGGGGAACCCAAACAATGAAAGTAGGGGATATGTAAACTCTAAATATGTAAACCATTAGAGGTTTTATATATTTGGAACAATTAAGGGATAGCTTTGTAACCTGGGTCATCAGGTATATCTGGATTATATTATCCCATGTTGCTTCCAGGAAAAAACAAAAAGCAAAACAACCCCCCCCAAAAAAACTATAAGATTTTGAGAACATTGAAAAGTCATGTAATGGGGGATGGAGGCCAAAACAGAGAAAGAGAAGCTCTTTGTAAGATTGTAGATCATTTTATACCCTAAAGCTGCTGAGATCTGAAACATAAATTGAGGACCACAGATTGCCTGAGTGAACTACATTGCACTAAGAGTTGGAATAGATAACATGTCCTTCTGAATAGGTTTTCAAACCATTCCAGTAAAAAGCCACATGAGACGCTTCAGCGACCACAAAATAAAATAGATATTACTAAACACACCAACTCAAACATGATTTTTTTCACATAACCAATGAAAAAGAAAAAAGCATTTCTCTTGCTCCTGTGGATAAATGGTTAATGCACTGAAGCATGATATTTAATTATAACTTTTTATTTTACCCTTCGTCATTTTAATCTTCATAGCTACATGTGTTATACTGGTCATGAAATTATATAGTCCATTTTAAGGTGCAGCGACACTGTTTTTCTGGCTGGTTTCATGGTGCAGAGTGCTTGGCCAGTGGTCAGCACTCCATGGGAAGGTTTGCCTTCAATCAGTTCCAAATTTATAGCTGTTACACTCCACTAGTGCCATGCCATTAAACAGGAAAGTCTATGTTCCTGTAATCAATTAAACCTTCTCTAAGTTCCAGCCTCCTCCATTTGATCACACTGCTTGCCAAAATGAAGACAATAATCCCCACTTTCAATGTTGCCTCATACAGAAATTCTTGAACACTATAATAAATCCTGCTATATGAGATGTTATAAAAATGGAAAATATATATATATATATATATATATATATATATATATAAAGAACAGACCTGCAAAACAGTGGTAGACACTTTGTGTGAACCTATAGTGGGTATTTATAAAATGTAAAAATAGATTTTCAAAAAAATTTTTCAGTGGAAGAATGTAGCGGCACCATTTGTTGCAGATGGTGTTGACGTTGATTGATGCATTAGAAGTTTCTCACATGAATGGCAACGGAGTCAACATGGCAGCTGAGAAAGCCGGGGAGGAGAGAGAGATGGAAATCTCTCCTCTTCTCCTTTCACCAGTGTCTTGCTTTTATTGAAAGTTATAACCAAGACATAATTGATCACAGGAGATAGCAAGGCAGTCATGGGGTGTGTCAGGGAAAAACATCAAGGTAGTCACAGATGAATCAGGGAAGGAAAGGGTAACGAAAGAAGTTGTCAGGGTCTTTGCTTATTGGTCTCATGTTCCTTGGAGACTTGTAAACAATTCCCACTTGGGTGGGCAGTTTGTGTCCCTCCCAAGCTGGACCAAGGTGACCTCAAAGCAGATGACTAACAAGGCCCGCAACAGAAGATTGTCACAGATCACAGTGATATCAGAGCATAGGTTTCCTATGTCAATTATCACAGAAAATAGTAACTGGAACATATTCAGAATAGAGTACAAATTGCTACATATAAGGAGTTTCTGGTTGGCTTTACTTATCTAGAATACTTAAATTTTTAAAATATTATTTAATCTAATATATTCTTTTAAAACTCTCCATATGACATCATTCTCATGTGTCACTACCTCTTTCCTTATATAAAAAGATGGAGATGGTGTGATTAGATTAGATTAGTCAAATTCTAATACTTTAATATGGAGAGCTAAAAGAAAATAAAAGTATCATTTTTTTATCAAATTAAATTTATGTATGGCATAAGTACGCTTCCATGTTAAATATATACACATATGTAGCATGTATATTATACATATATATGATTATACATTTACATATTTATATTGGAGAAATAAATCCATAGAAGTATAAAGTAAAAAAAGTCTCAGCATATATTTTCAACTTCTACTTCACAGTACCTTAATCATAACAAATTAATGTAAATTTGGAAAAATTCATATACAACACCAATATACCAATAAAGGGATGAAACCATGACATTGTTTGCTACATTATGTTCAAGCATAGGACAATGGCTCATAGTTTATTAATAATGGTTTTGAATGAAAATATGGACTTAGAATTATTTGTTAATTTATTTTATTCAATAAAACTATTCTGAGACCATACACATCAGCCCTTAAAATTGCCAAGTGGTAAGCACTAAACAAGATGTTTGTGATCCTCAGATAAAAATTACTCTGTTCTCAATAAAAGAAAAGACTATAAACTCATTATTCAATAATGAAAATGCAATGATTGTATTGCCATAATCTACAGATGTATTGGGAAGTTTTCTTTTGATGTTCTGTCTGAACAACCAAAGAGAAACCCTCAGGTGCTGAACAAAACATTTTCTTTATTCTCCATTTTTTTCAGGAACAGTTCATTCATAATGCGTCTAACCTCTATTAGCCTAGAATATTATATCAAATCCCACTCAGTATCCATGTTTCTTATCCTAAATTCTCACTTATATGTTTTGTCTTTTTTCCTCTTTGCAAGTATGCCTTTCTACTGACTCCTTTCATGTGTCCAAAATCCCTAATTTTCAAGAATCAATTAATAATAAGCTCATGTTTCCTTAGCTTCTTCACAAAATGTCCAGCCATTTTCTTACATGAAATTTAAGTGCTGTATATGGTAACCTCTTCATCAGTTTGGTGAATCTGAAGCTCACTACTCCATCATATCTCTTGGTAGCTTAAGAGAGTCTTAGGCACTGTCCTACTGTATTGTTTTATTACAATTTCTATGAAAATCTGCCAAAGATCAGTTTTATGATGTTACTATCACCTGTCACTTACTCAAATTTTGATATATTGAGTTTTTTATACATTTCCAATATCCTTATTAAGATAAGGGATTTATAAGAACTGTTCATAAGAATGCCCTTAAAACTTTGAAGTTAACCGGGCGTGGTGGCGCACGCTTATAATCCCAGTACTTTGGGAGGCGGAGACCGGAGGATCCGGGTTCGTGGCCAGCCTCAGCTCTCTCTCTCTCTCTCTCTCTCTCCCTGTCTCTCTCTTTCTCTCTCTCTTTCTCTCTTAGTGAGGCCCTCCACAACTTCGTGAGACCCGGTTTCAAAATAAAGTATACAAAATAGGGCCAGGAGCGTAACGCGGAGGTAGAACGCCCCTGCGTTCAATCCCCAGTACCTCAAAAAAAAAAAAAAAAGAAGATAAACTACACTTAATAGAAAAGAATTAACCTCTTATGTTTACAGTTATGAAACAGTTTCTCAACACATATAGCAAATAAAATATCCTTCATATATGTTTGAAAATGTCAGGATCCTCTAGATAGGAGAGGAAAAAATGGTTTCAATAGGCCAAACTATTAAATAATTTAGCCATACATTTGCTGTAAGAAACAGTTGAGGGTTAGAGAGCTAACAAATGTGATGAAGGCAGTGTTCATATATGTAGTTATGTGAAATTAAAATGAAAAAAGTTACCTGCCATTTTTGTAGACATTAAGACCATTTTTATGACCTGCCTGACTTGACAAGTTGTATCTGTGACCAGGCAATTCACCCTTGTTTGGAAGTAAAGGATTGTCAACATGATGTGAAATAGAACATTGTACAATTCTGCTATTTTTTGTGAACTTACACTCTCATGTGGATTTAGTTTCTAGTCATGAAGAGATGGAGCCTCTGTTCAGGCCCCACACATGTCACTGTCCTCAGGGAGTGATAGGTCACAGATCATAGGTCACAGTCTGTTTCTTCATGTTACAGATTTTTCTTCTTCTAATTCAAAAGCTCTCTTCTTTCATGATTACAGCAATGAACTGTGTGCTTGTCATTCATCCTTCATAATTCCACCCAACTTCCATTTAATTAACCACACACCTGCTGGAATAATCCTTTTAAATACAGGATGATTAAATTAATTCTCTATCAAAAAAAGCCTTCAGAGTTGATGATGTTCTCCAACTCTTCATGTGCAAAGAAAGGATTCTCCCAATTTGATTTTTACCTAATTGCCATAATTACCACGAACTAGCATCTATTTCCCATTTGCTCATATTCAGGTATTTAATATTTTATTTACTAGAATGTCATTCATGCCATCCCACTCCACAGTCATTCTACAAACTCCTCCATTTGCCTGGATCCACACTGCATTTATGCACACACATGTACTTACAGACACATTTACCCATGTGTGCATGCACATACACTTCCATTCAAAATATTCCTGGGCTATTTATTCTTTTTTTAGGAGCATGCCTTAAGAGATAACTTCCCCAGCAAGTCAACTTCACCTCCTTAGAAGAAAACAAGCTCATCTTCTACATACTTCTTCCCTAGGATTTTGCTTTTCTCATTATTATACCTTTTATCACACATTATTTTAATGGTACATTAATTCCCCTTTTCACCATTTATTATAAACCTTGAGAGAAAGAACCATTTTTACAACATGTCATCAACTCATAGAGGACCATGTCTACAATAGATAGACAATAAAAATTTTAAGTGAAACCAGGCATGGTGGTGAGCACCTGTAATCCTGATACTTGGGAGGCTGAGACAGGAGGATCACATGCTTGAGGCCAGCCTCAGCAACTTAGCAAGACCCTGTTTCAAAAAAGGAAAAATAAAAAGGGCTGGGGGTGTAGCTCAGAGGTCAAATGTCCCTGGGTTAATCCCCAGTACCAAATACTAAATATTAATGAAGGAAACACTTCTACTGATATTAAGTACATATGTGAGAATAACAATGTCAGTCTCAATATCCTGGATGACAAAAAGGGTTGGAGGAGTGGGGAAGAAGCCGGGGGGAACTCACCAAGTGCTGTGTGCATGTATGTCACTATGAACTACATTATGATGTGAGACTATAATGCACCAATAAAAGTATAAAAATATTAAAAATAAAATAAAAGTAAAAAATTAAAAGCATGATTAAATATAACCACTGAATTCTATTTTAAGATATTAATTGAAGTCAGGCGTGGTGGTGCATGCTTGTAATCCTAGTACTTGGGATGCTGAGACCAGAGGATCCGGGTTAGTGGCCAGCCTCAGCAACTTAGTGAGACCCTGTTTCAAAATAAAGAACAAAAAACACGACTGGGGGTGTAGCTCGGAGGTAGAATACCCCTGGGTTCAATCCCTAGTACTGCCAAAAAAGATATTAATTGAAACAGACTAAACAATTTTCTTAAATAGTTGTCCATGTACTAGCCACTAGAACCTACAAAAATATTATATTATCTATATTATATAAAGGTTTCAGAATGAAGCAAGGTGGCTAATGACCTGATTTTAGGACAAGATTATCTTAAATTTTATAGATTACCTAAATGGTCACTAATTGGGGGAGAGGTAGAGGCAGAAGAATCAGAAGCAGAGAACTAGCCACAAACCAACAAATCCTTCCCAGAAGCAGTAGAAGGCTGGCATGTGAATTTTCCCTTAAAAAGCCTTCAGAAAGAAGCTTGGTCTTCCTGAAGTTATTTAACCTGGTGAGATCCTTATAGCCTTTGACCATTAGAAATGTACAACAATAAATTTGTGTTGTTTCACGTCTCCAAATTTGTGATAATTCACTGAACAAACCAGAGAGAAAAATAGCAGAATAATACACTCTATTGTCTTCAACAAAATGATCCAAAATTATTAGAAAAATCAACGGCAGTAGTAATGAAAATTTTCTTTAATTTTTCTAATACAAGCTAAATAGGAGGTTGAAACATACCCCTTATCATGAGGATGAAAGCATTTGAAACCATGATTATCCATGCTTTTGAGAAAACTCAAGTAAATCAATAGCTTCAGACAAAACCTATTTTCATTGAAAAAGAGATGCGATGAATTTTCAACAAAGTATTTGCTAATAGAATAGGACATATTTTTCCCATGAAACAAGTTATATAGAAAACAGAGAGGGAAGACTTACAAGGAAAACACAGAATATTGAAAATGAAAATTAGGAAAAAGATAAATGAGTGGATAAAATTACACTTTTGATAGCAACCTAGTATAGTAGGAATTTCTGGCTTGGTTTAATGATTTTTTAGGATAGCTTAGAAAGATATTTACAAAGTAAAGAGAAAATATGCTTTCTACTTACAAATATTAAATTATGACTGTGTCCTCAATATAAAAGAAAATGTATATTAATACTAACCAAAAAAAAACTTCAATGTTTCTATTAATATGATGCAAAGTACATTTTACAGAAAAATATATTATCAGATAAAGAAGGTCATTTCAAAATTACACAAAGGTCAATTCATCAAGAGTATAACTATCAATGACATTTATATACCTACTAATAGATCTTCAAGTAACAAAGAATAAACACATATCCTAGAGAATACATAGACAAATTAGCCATTATGATAAATATTTCAACACTGCTCTTTCAAACTTATAGGACAAATAGGAAGTTACTAAGATTTGGAAGACTTGAATAACATTATGAACAAACGGGAAATGATTATTATAGAACAATAAATAACAACAACAAAATAATAGACACATACTAATCAGTGACCTTCTTTGAAACAGAAAAAAAATAGAGATAGACTTACCAATGCAGGAATGAGAAAAGTAGCACATTCCTTGAAAGATAAAACTATTGATGGTCACTGAAGTAAGAAGAGAAACTCTATACTCACCTAAAACAAGAAAGAGAAATTAAAATTAAAATTAATTCCACATATAAAGGTCTAGGCTGAGAAGTTTCATTGTGAAAATCTACTGGTATTTCAGGAAGTAATATCAATTCTATACAAATTTTTAAAGAGTTTTATGAAGAGAAAATACTTCCAAACTATTCTTCAAGATTAGCATTACTATGGTATCAAAACCAGAAGAAAAGAATTTTTAAAAAGTTACATCAAAATGATTAATGAACAAAGATTTAAGAAGCCTTAAAATGTTTGAAAAAATAATCTGCAAATGTATAAAAAGGTTAATCTATGAAGATCAAGTTAGGTTGATCAAAGAAATGCAAGCCTAAGTCAGTATTCTAGAGTATATGTGTAACATTTAATAGTTGATAAAAGGACAACCATGTATTATTATTTCTATAGATATAATCATTCGATAAAACCCACTTCTGATGAAACTCCAAATTATAAATAAAAAGAAACTTCCTTTTTATAGTAAAGGGCACTTACAAAACAAAAAAATACAAAACAGAAACAGATAATTATAACATCATATTTAATGATGAAAAACTGAAGATTGCCCTTAAGATAAAGAGGAAATGCAAGATACTTACCCTCACCACTTCCATAAATATTGAAAGAGAATTTCTAGCTAGTGCAATAAGAGAGAAAAGGGAAATAGTAGTCTTGTTTGAAAAGAGAGGAGTCAAATTTTAATCACATATGATATCTGTTATACAGTTTGACATGGTTGAAAAATAAAGATCAGCATGAAAATAATTTATATTTCTATATTCTATAAACAAAGAAATTGAAACTAAAATCAGCATTTATAGCAGCACCAGTGTGATAGTTAATCTAAGTTGTCAACTTGACCTGATCATGACACACCCAAGATTATGTGATTTTGGGTGTGTAACAGCAGATTAAAGAGAAAGCCCTGCCCTGAATGTAGGCAGCAGAATTCTGATAGGTGCGGACTTAGATAAAAAGGGAGAAGCGACTCGTGTGCGCGACTCGTTCCGAGGAAAGCAGATCTG
>PVJS01024088.1:0-28987 GCA_004027185.1 Glis glis
GGAGGGGAGGGGAGGGGAAGGAGAAATGTTTTCCCAACATGCCTTTGGTCAGCACTCACTGACTTTGTTGAGGGACACTGAAGTAGCAAGGTGTTACTCCAAGTGCAGTCCATAGAGGGGTACCTGTCCTCAAGCTGTGTGGTCATTGGTCCCCAAACATGGGCATGGGAGACTGTTTCCTCACCAAAACTGATAGAGAAGAGTGGTTGTAGAGGACACTGCCTACATTCCTCTGGTCCCCATGGAGGCTTTGGAAGAGATTTCTGTTACTATTAAGTGCTGTTTAAATCCTTCCCGGTGGAGGAACTAATATGTTTATTCCTCTTCAACACTGAACATGGATCCCATTTCTACTCCATTCTAGGAATCTCAATTAGCATAATAATGGAGTCCCAGCAAGTAATACAAGGAAGAGTTAAGTGTGGCTGGGGAATGTGAGGAAGTGAGAAGAGTTGGAGGCACAGAGCCTTTCAAACTTGAAAGCACATAACTCAACTCCTGACATCCAATTCTACACATTTTTAAATTTTAAAAATTTTCAAACATACACAAAAACAGAGGTAGAATGAACCTTCATAGACCCATCATTCAGACACAAAAGTTATCAACATTTTGCTAATCTTATCTCTTGATTTTACTTTGTTTTTTTTATTTCTGCTTGTCTATTTTAAAATAAATCTCTGTTGTGGCTGATGGATACAACATTATCATACTGAATGAAATTTAATAATAATTTCTTACTATTCTCTAGTACTTAACCACATTTAAATTTTTGTAATACAAACCAAAGTTGGTTTTGCAGTTGGACTAAACAAGCTCCATGTATTGCATTTGGTAGTCACAGCTTTTAAATTGCTCTTATTCTGTAATAATCTCACGTTGCATTGATTTATGAAACAGGCTGAAAAACTTCCTTTAAACACTGTGTGGACTAAAGAAAATACAACTCCAGTTGGTATTATGGTCATATATAGAATGTCCCCTGAAGAGCTCATGTGTTAATGTTCAGGGTTGAGATAGTTAAGTCATGAGGGTTGTAATCTCATCAGTAGATAGTGATGGATTTACCTGGGAGGTAACCTAGGCCAGTGTGGTGTGACTGGAGAAGGTGGGTCCCTGGGGTGTGGCCTTAGGGATTATGCTTGTGTCTTCGAATCTCTTGCTTGCTCTCTCTCTCTCTCTTGCTTCTGGCCTCCATGGTGTGAGAGCAGAGCCTTGCTCTCTCCCTCTCTCTGCTCCCTGAGGCCATGCCCTGAGCGCTAAAGACCCAGCCCGACATAAACTACCCTTGAGATATCCAAAAAACTGTGAGAAAATGAATCTTCCTTCCACTAAGCTGTGTGGTCAGTTGTCTTGGATTATATCAGTGAGAATGTTGACCGAGACCGTTGGGTTGGTCTCAAATGCTATCATTTTGCAGTTTTGGATTGGGGCTCCAATATTTTCATTCAATTTTTCTCCCTGGGTTTGACTTCCTTTTAAAATTTCTGTCTTCCCTGGTTCAGATTTTCCGATTGGGTTTTTAGATAACTACTTCATTCTATGTGTTTTCGCTATATCCTCCCAAATCCTTGACAGGTGATTTGGGATTTAAGTAAGTTGAATGACATTAATAAATATTTGAGACAACAGAGTTGTCCAGAAGTTGTATCCCAGTGTTTAGAAATCATGCCTACTGCTCAGCCTGCCAGTTCATGAAGTGCTGGTCAGATCTGATGGATAACTTGCTTAGATCAGCTCACTGCAGGTGGAACTCTGGGGAAACCAGTAACCCCTCCCATTGGTAGGGAGGCTGGAGCCAGGGCCTGGCCTCTTTTGCATTTTTGGGTTAACAACAGGAAAAAGCAAATCCATCAGGCATAATAACCAGATTCTAGAGTTTGACACTTGTGCATGAATTTATCCATGTGTTTGATATAAAATTCAAGTGAAACCAACAAAGTTGAGGTGGGGAGCCAAGATCTCAGTGGGTTTTTATGGCATTTATTGAAGATCTTCATATGGTACTAAACAGAAAAAAATAAAACAATAAAAAAGCAAAGCAAGATTTTACAGAAAAGCTTCTTATTTCTTATTTCGAAGACTGGGAAATTTCCAAGTCATCTTTAAGACACATTTGCTAAAGGATTTACATTGATTTACATTTGGTAAAAGATTTACATGCAGAGAGGGAAATTTTTCCTTATAAAAAGATTTATGGCATTTTTTCTCAGGATTCATAGGAAACATACATGTAGAACAACAGCTTAGGATTCATTAAAAAGGAAAAGAACAATTAGCACGTGCATTATTTTGACAAGTGTTCACTGAATGCCTGCTGTGCACTCAGCCTTACTCTAGGTTTTGTAGGGAATTTTTTAAAAATGTGAGGCAGTTTTTGCCAAGGAATCAACAGTCCAGATGGAGGTTGGAAACTAACACGGGGCAATCAGCGTATTGGCTGATGAAATGGGCGGTCAGATAACAAGCAGAATCTAAGGAATTTGGAGGACGCACACTACAGTGACTTCTGACTCTTGTCACCACCCAGTCCATCCCCCATTAGTTGAACAGTAAGCTCACCTACAATGAAGGCCCCATCTTTCCTCACAAGGCTTCGGCGCTTCCCTCCAGTGTCGTCATCTCATTTGGAGTGGAATCGCGCTCTTCTACCTGACATCAAATTGCTCCTCTGTTTCTTCCTCCTTGTTTCTCTTTCTGGCTTCTTCCGCTGCTTCCCTCTGTCTGTCCCTAACACACAGAGGCACAAGGCACACATCCACCACTCCTTAAACTCCCGAAATACCACCTCCAACAATTCTCAGGCTTTCCCACTTCTGAATGAAAGATCAGAGTGGAATAAGAAACAAAACAGTTGTGAATTTGAATTTTCACCATTTGGGGGCTGTGTGAGTTGAGCAATCCATTTACTCTACCAGTCTCAGTTTACTTATCTAAAGAATGAAGATAAAAGTCATACTGTTATCAGAGTTGATGAGCCAGGACATTTGCAATGTGTCTACTGTGTGGCCCCGTTGTGACCTTCAACTTGGTAGTCAATTTCCTACTTCCACCTAATTTTATTGTCCCTCATCCTTTCTGCTCCAAGGTCCAGGAGCATAATTCCAGGTAGGGGAATGAGGGAGAGACCCACTCCTGAGGAGACAGAGCTGGCGACCACATCAGGGCCTCGGGGAACAAGATGGAGGCTGAGACATCTGTGTTGGCACTAGGATAACAAGACAGGTGACTGTGTGCTACAGTCCAGGTGCTGGTCTCCCACCTTCCTGGTTTTCTGGCTCTTTCTTCACCCTCATCCTCCTCCCCCATTACAGATGGGACCATTTAGGACTGCCCAGAGCAACCTCGCCCAGTAAACCATGTTCCCTCAGGTCTTAGGCTGTTGACAGCCACTGATTTTGCCACTTGACTCCAGCTCTTTAAAAGCCTGATTTCATAATAGAATGATGTGATCCCAGAGGAATTTTCGAGGTGCGGCTGCCTGTGTGTAATCAGGCCCAGACCAGTGCAATGTGCACTGCAAACCGTCTGTTCCAAACTTTCCAGCAGTTTCCTGAATGCTATCAGTTTGAAAAGTAAAAGGAAACAACACCGAAGGTCTCGTAGGTTGAGCTAGAGATAGGAGATGACAGGAAACTCCATTAAGAAATTAAATACCTACTGAAGAGTTAGTTTGTGCTCAGAGACTATATTCTATCCCTTCCTAAAAACCCACCTTTGGTTTCTGTACATCACCACGTATCCCCCACACAGTGCAAACAGTAGAGACACCTAGACATGCTGGGCAACTTTCTTCTATGATCTGGCATCCAACACCCTTCCTGGTCATGGCCAACACATGACCAGACACATAACTCCTCCTTTGGAAAGAATAAAAGCCATGAAAAACAGGATTCAGGAGAGCAATGGCACATGACTCCAGTTGGATGATGTGCTTGAATTCAGCCCCATTGCAAGAGAATCAATTTTTGAGACAGAAGATAACCACAGATCTCTGTGGAGCTCAGTCTTGTGGCTCCCTTTTTGAAGTCATTTTTATCCCACGAGGGGATGCTGAAAGTTACCAGAGGGGACCAAATTTCTTTCCAACATACAAATGGTCCACATCCTTCATTTTAATCTATTCTGCTCATTAAAAAGGGATCCTGGCTTCAGAGACTGTGTTCTTCTCAATAGTGAGTATTTCTCTCTAATAAACACACTAGCCGCCATTTATTAAGAACATAATATGTTCCAAGCCCAGGACTAAGAGCCTTGCATCATAGCATTTAAGGCCAAGGGCAGGACTATTATTATATTGTATTATATTATAGTATTACATGCACGAATGCTGTTATCAACATTTTATAGATGAGAAAGCCAAGTGCATGGAGGCAAAGAACACCCAGATAGGAAGAGAAGGAGTGGAGATTTCAAATCACTGTTGGTTCCCTTGAAGGATTTATTCTGAATCGCTTCCACTGACATTATGTACATATGTGAGAATACGAATGCCAATCTCAATATCCTGTATGGGGAAGGGTGGGAGAGGGAGGGAGCCGGGGGAAAACTCACCGTGTGCATGTATGTATGTCACGATCACTGTGAACCACTTTATGATGTGAGACTATAATGCAACAATAAAAGTATAAAAAAGAAGAAGAATGGCTCTCTTGCAAACCACACAAGGCTTGGTTTCACCAATCTGGAACTTCCCAAAGTGGTCAGATGTCCACTACTATGACATATGAAAACGTACAGCTCACCATGCTATTGAAAAACTGGAGACACCGGGCAAGTGAGCCCTTGGACCCATACCCAGAGAACCCCTCACCCCGGCATTGGGGACGCAGGGAGGGGGAGCCCCTGGCCCCGCCCCCAGAGACACCCCCCCTAGCACTGGGGATGCGGGACGAGTGAGCCCTTGGCCCTGCCCCCAGAGAACCCCTCCCCACGGCACTGGGGACACAGGGTGGGTGAGCCCTTGGCCCCGCACCTGGAGACCCCCCCTGGTGCTGGGGATGCGGGGCAGGAGAGCCCTGGGCCCCACCCCCAAAGATCCTCTGGTGCTGGGGATGTGGGATGGGTAAGCTCCTGGTCCCGCCCCCGGAGACCCCCCTCCGGCCCTGGGGACATGGGGCAGGAGAGCCCTGGGCCCTGCCCCCGGAGACCCCCGGCGCTGGGGACACAGGGCAGGCGAGCCCTTGGCTCCGCCCCCAGAGAACCCCTCACCCCGGCACTGGGGAAGTGGAGAGGGGGGAGCCCCCGGCCCCACCCCATAGTAACCCAGTGCTGAGGCCAGGGGAGGATGAGCCACGACCCTGCACAGGAGGGACCACAGACAAAGAGAGAAAACCTCAGATGAGTAAAGAAGGTGAACTGGGGGAGAAGGGAGGGAAGGAGAAGGAAACAAACTGGAGCACAGGATGGACTTACACAAAGATATCAAAGTCAACTACTATGCTGAAAACGGGAAGCAGGGAGGGGGGAGGCAGGGAGGTGGGAGTTGGGGAGGGCTAATTGACCGATGAGTGCATGTATACGTCAACCACCCTGAAATCCTTCAAGATGTATGTTTGCAATGCAGTAATAAAAAAATAAATTAAAAAAAAAAAGAAAAACTAAGTTCCCCCTTTTTCCATGTAATATATTCACTGACAATGAGGATTAGAATGTGGATGTTGTGGGGACATGGCTATGATTTTGTCTATCACAATGAGGTTGTCCACATTCACACGTCTTTCTAAACCAGTTTATCAAAAGCTCAAATAAAAGAAACCCCAAAGCTCCTGCATCTGTCTCAAAAGGTGAGCGATTCACCTTGATTCAGTATCTGTGCCTCAATAGTCTACAGAACCTCTACTCTCACTCCAATGTTTGTAGAAAGTGGAAACAAAATTCACATCTATTTAATGCCCCCCATGGTCGTTGGTATATGCACGGAGAGAATCAGGCTGGGGTCCCAGGAAGTATGGCCTGGTGAAAAGAAAGCAGATGTTGAGAAGTGGGCTTTGGGTTGACTTTCCAGATAAATTCTAGGTTTTCTCCTTTGTAAGATGGGGAAGGGTTTACACCATACCTACAAGGTCCTTCTGTGAGGCATGCCTCTGTGTTCCGTTCTGGTGTGACTACCCTTCCCTCTGCCACCTACTTGCCCGCTGTCATGGAAACACATTCTCTGGATCCTGTCTCTATCATCCTGTTCTCGTCTTTCAGTTCCCAATTCTTTCCTAAATTCACCTACTGCCGTTGATTTCGGTACCATCCTCTGGATTCATTCCGTGCATATTTGTTTTAGAACCCCTCCTGGGACGTAGACCTTCACTCAGTTCAGGTGCCTGGATCATTTGCGACACGATCCCTCTGTGACTGTAATGTGCCTGGGCTTGCGCTTTCTGTATGATTAATCAAGTTATGACTAGGCAGTGCAGGCCTGTTCCAAATTTTATAAGATGCCTGGGAGTTCCAATCCTATTTAGGGGAAGATATAAATAGGAATTGTTCATTTAAAAGTCCTCCCAGGTGTTGAAAAGCAATCACCCGGTAACACCAAGGTACTGTATTAATATTTTTGCCAGAAAGACTCTATTTCTGCTTGCAGATTTGCAGATCTCAGACTTTGCAAAGCTGGATGGAAATCTTCATACATCAATCGACACTTATCTTTCACACAGCCTTCTGGACCTGGGTCAGTGGAAAATTAATTTCATAATAGAACCGGGGCTTTCTTCTTGGGAATCTGAGATGTTTGTTCATTGCCAAGAGCCCAGGGCTATAAAAGATAGTCCGTCGTGTAACAGATCCTTCTTCATAAATGTGAGATCAGGATAATCCTTTAGAATTTGGGGAGACGCTTCCAAAGTGGTGGAGCTAAGAGCCACCATGGTCTCTTTCGCCCTGTGATTGCTTCAGCCAGTGGCTCAGCAGCCTGGCCAGAGGCTTCCTCAGCATCAATGTCCACGCTTGACCCCTCTCATCTGGCACTTCCCCTGGGAGGTCCCTGCTTTTGCTGTTTGTTGAGAACTTACCATATTGCCTATCTTGAGTGTCTGGTAGACAAGTCCTGTGACTTTGACCTTGGAATATCCTGACATCTCCACCTCCAACTTCCTACCTGTTCTCCTTGACTTATGGCTTGCATTGCTCTAGTAAGTGAAACCTCCGAGCTGCCACCTGCAACCAGCGTGATCTCTGTCGACATGGGTTGGACAAGAATTTCGGAGACAAAGAGTAGAGCTTTAGACTTGTTTATTTAGGAAGGCAAGAAACACATTCAGGGGAGAATGCGGGCCATCTCCAGAGAGATGCTTTTGGGAGTTCACAGCTCAGCTTGTATAGGAGACTTCCATGAGGGGTGGGTGGGAGGAGGTATATGAGGATGACATCAATCCGGTAGTCTCAAGATGATACAGGGTGTTTTGGTCATCTCCTGGGTCCTGATGGGGACTTATGGACATGTTGGGCTGTTATTTTGATTGTGATACAGCTGGGCCTGCGGTCAGGACACAGCAACACAGCAGGTGGGGCTTGTTGAGGGTCTATGATAGGAACCCTCATTCTCGGGGCTCCCTGAGGGCTTCCCTGGCCGCCTCCCAAGCAAGATTCACCAAGGCACCACAATGTCCCCGAGTTCGTGTGATAAAATCAGCCCAAAATCTGAAGTTTCTCCACAGCCTCCATGACAATATCTGAACTCCTAAACATGGCCCCTTCTTTCTCCTACTTACCGGTCCTCATTGGTTAGCACTGCCCATCGTAAGCTAGGGCCCAGACTTCAGCAGTAAGGAGTTTACCGATCCTGCATATGCCGTGCACTGTATACCTACCCGGCCTTTGTCCCGGCTGTCTGCCCTGCCTGACACTCCTTTGTCCCCTTCTCTGCCATTTATATTCTGGTCACCTTCAGGATAGAGTTCAAATGCCCCTTCCTCCATCCCTGTGGAAGAGGAGAAAGTGGAATGGCCCGTGAGCCAGGGTCCCTAGATCTACCATTCACTGGCTATATGACACGAAACAAGTCACTTCTATGCGGACCTATGCCAATATCCAGAGACCTAGAAATCTGGATGGGTGAGCTCATTCTTTCTTAGGTAATGCCGGCGCCTTCGACTATTTCCCAGGGTCCTTGAACCTACCTCCCCAAATCCTCCACAAAATTAAAAAGCACACACACTAACATACAATCCCATTTCTGGGAAAGTATTCCTAGAAATAACAACTTCTTGATTCTAATTGTGACAGTGTTTGTATACGCATACATACATATGGAGACAAATTGAGTGCAGATCAGGAGTGGCATGGTCCAATGGATGGTAGGACCATGGAATAGTAAATAATCACTGAAAAGAGGAGTTGGATCTATTACAAGTTGATTTGGAGGGAGGTTCTGGTTTATGTTGTTAAGTAAGGAGAAATAAAACCTACCTGCTCACACACAGAGAAATGGGGAAAATATGACCACATTTTACCAAAGAACAAGCCTCACAAGTCTTGGTCCACATGTTTGCAGAGATTACAGGAGTTTGGAGAAAGAAGTGGAAGGACGTACACCAGATTGTTGGTGTCAATGACCTGCAATGGTGGACAGGGGCAGTGGAAAGAAAAAGAAGCAAACCCAAAATAAAGGTGTTTAAATAACAATTTACAAATGCTTACTGATTTAAAAAATAAAATAATATCCATTTATATGGAATTATACTCCTGAGTACATTTGTCTTTAATAAGAGATTAATGAAAGTATGGTCCCAGATAACGATAGCGGTTCCCTGGGGGTAGTGGGAGCACAGGCTACATTCGCTTCCTCTTTACTCTCGTCCTTCTCGGGACTGTGTGCCATGATTTCAGCGTGTGTGCTGGTTCTGATCAGAGCAGCCACTGTGGCTAAAGCTCAGGGGACCTGCTCCTGGGCCCCTGATGCTTTATATCCTGTCCCTGTGGGGGCTCATGACCAACCCTGCATAGCACTGGTCATGTGATTGCCCCTAGCTTTAAAATAAGGAACCAGGGCACAGAACTGGGCATTCAGTCACCCCAGTCACGCGGCTCATGCACAGTAATGTCTGACGGATTCAGAGTCCAGCATGGACATAACCATCAAGCGAAACTACCTCGCTAATTGGAAAGACGCAAACGTCCTGTTTTTTTGCTGGACACACGAATGCCCTCCCTGCTCCCTGCTTCCCTGACCTGGTGCCTTTCATGACAGTCGCTGCAGCCCACCTGCAGATTCCTCCCCAAGTCACCAGTGGGCGGCTTCCTTGGTTTTTCCATCTTCCTGTCCCAGCCCTGGGCACAGAGCCGACTCCCAATAAAAGTTTACTGAGGTAGGATTGCTAATCCCCACTCTTTCCAACAAAATGATGAAGCTGGGGAAAGGGTTTGAAACATAATCTCTCTTAGTTTATGAGTGCTCATGTGCATATAGAGTAAAAAAATGTGATTTCTAATACAAACCTTATTAAAGTTATTACTGGGTTTTAAATTGCATTTTGAAGACTGCATCTAATGACTAGAGAAAACTATTAAGCCTTTATAGAGAGTGGAAGTTATTTTTTAATGCACCCTCTGTATAATATACATCCCATATTAGACCTGCCGGAGCAACTGACTTACAGTTATCATTTGTGCTGACTTCAAAGGAAGCCGACCTACTGCAGTTTCTGCTGATGCATGGGCCACGTTTCACACTGCGAACTTTGGGCTGTTCTCTTGCAAGTCATAATTAACATTCAAACAGGCCTAATATTATCATAATTTATATGGTGGTGAATTAGCAGGGAAACCCATGAGTAGGTTCACCACAACCATTAGGTGGAACCACGTTTTGTATTAGTCACTGTATAATGTGCCCTTGGGAAGGCGCTTGAGTTGCAGCACACCCACCAGCAGGTCAACTCGCAGGGTGAGCGGCCCCAGAAGTTCTGTTATTACTGTGTCAGGACCACGGGCAAAGGATGCGCGGATTGCTCATTCTTTATTAGAGGCGTCAGCTAAGTCCTTTTTTTCTCAGCCATGACTGAGAAACTGCAACTGTGGTTTCTGGCTCAGTCACTTTTGCGGGCTTCTCTCTTTTCTTCAGAACTCCTTGCTGCTAGTTAGAGTATCGTTAATAGCAATACTAAAATGATAAGAGTAATGAGTTGAGCACTCCCCGTGAGCCAGTACAGAGCGAGGCCCGTCACCTGCATGGACCCCTATCTGCATGATCGCCCAACTCATCTGAGGAGAAAAAAGGGAGAAGCAGGAAAGTTTGGTGACCTGCTCAGGGTGTCACAGCTCATCGATGGCCACGGACACAGCTCCAAAGCCATGTCCTCCCCCCTCTCCCCCAGCACATCTTTTTTTGTTTGTTTGTTTTGTTTTGTTTTTTTGTTTTTTGTTTTTGTTTTGCGGTACCCAGGGATTGAACCCAGGGGCGTTCTACCTCCGTGCTACACCCCAGGCCCTATTTTTTTATGCTTTATTTTGAAACCGGGTCTCACGAAGTTTTGGAGGGCCTCACTAGGTAGAGAGAGAGAGAGAGCTGAGGCTGGCCGCGAACCCGGATCCTCCAGTCTCCACCTCCCAAAGTACTGGGATTACAAGTGTGCGCCACCACGCCCGGTGTTCCCAGCACATCTTTACCCAAAGGTGACTTGGAACTTTAGTGAAGCTTCATCATCCTGGCAGTTTTCCAACTTATGATTCAAAAAGAGGGAGCTTAAGTTATTCATTTCCATTCTGTTTGTTCTTCCTCTTGTTTTAAACAAAAAGGATAGCAAGTTTGGAGGGAATTGTATCATTAGCTCCAGGGCTTTGTTTTGTTTATTTGCTTCTGATATTCGTATTTCAAGACTCAAGAATTTGGAAAACTCTAATTATCCAATCAAAGAGGAGATTATGGATTTAGGATGTGGCGTGGCTCAATACTATTCCTCTTTACATTTGGAAAATGTCAGTGCCATGAATTGAGAAATCTGAAAGGGTTCTTTGCCATATCTAATCCAATCCCTTTGCCCCTGCTTCCGTGGAGAGCTGAGGTTCAAAGTCATTGAGTCAGAGTCAAAACTAGGACTTGGGCCAGGGCACCCTGGTTCACATTTGCCATAGTAGGGATTGCTTGGGGCCACTGAAAACCAGACTGTGGCCTCCCTCTGTCCTTCCCTTGACTGTGTCCTCCCTCTTTCCCTTGCTTTGGTCTCTGATGTCCTCTGTCTGACCCTCCCTAGCTCCATCTCGAAACTGCAATACTTTGGGGAGCTGTCCTCATCAGCATGGGCTCCCTGCGTGACCCCACTGCCCGGCCCTTCTCAGGCCTGAAAACTGAACTGCAAAAGCTTTTGCAAGTCTCATTCAGTTAATCCCCGTAATAGCTGGGACTGGAGGTCACCATTAATTCCCCATTTTGCTCTTGAGTGAGGAATCCAGGAAGCTGAAAGGTTAAATGGTTTCCTGGGATCCCGGTGGGGAGACCCTGACTCATAAGCTCGCAGGCAAGCATTTCCCCCACTGGGCATGGAAGAATCGAGGGCCCATGCAGAGGAGGCTGGGAGGAAGATGGCACCCGGCCCCCTGCTCTATGTTCTGAACCCCCATCCTACCTCTCTGTGTGCCTCTGGGTCCTCCAGGAGTGCAGGTGCCTGTTCCCCTGGCAGGGGGGGAAGTAGCCAAAGAAATAAATTCCCTCCCGGCAGTGCTCAGGGCACTTCTTGGACTTCCGTTCATTGGTTCACTTAATAAATATTTGCAGGGTGTCTTCCAAGGACTGGGCGTTGTGTTAAATGCTGGGGATGTAATAGGAGACAAACAGGCATGCTCATGACCTTCCTGAGTTCTCTAAAGCTCCACTCCAAGTGCTGGCCATTTATCCATTCATTAATCCAGGCCATTAGCTTCCTCCCCAATCACTCCTTGGACCCCTGATTTTGATTTTCAAAGAGAGTTGAAGGAAGGAGGAGGCACCTGTATACTTTCACACACATACTTCCTTCCAGCCCTGCGATCCATTGTAAGTATTAGGGAAGAAGGGCCCCCTATGAGCCCCTGCCCATCAAAACCACTTTTTCTGCCTTTCTAATCTGGGAGGATGTGGTCCATTTGTCAGTTATCACTCATGGCTAGTTTCACACCTGTTACCTGCCCTGGAAGGTTCTCTGTTGTCTTTTTAGCCGCGGCTGCTACAACAAGGCACCATCGCCTGCTGGCTTGCAACATCAGAGGCTAATTCCTCACAGTTCTGTCGATTAAAAGTCCGAGATCAGGGTGTCAGTGTTGTCCGGTTCTGGTAAGGTGTGGAACTGCCAGCATAGCTAAAAGAAGGTGGGGGACTCTCCGGGTCCCTTTTATAAGGGCACTAATCTCGTCCACAAGAGCCCCACCCTCCTGACCTAATCACCTCCTTGTTACACTTTTCTTTCATTTTTTTTATTTTTTGGTACTGAAGATTGAGCCCAGAGGCATTCTACCTCTGAACTACAAGCCCAGCCCATTTTATTTTTTATTTTGGAACAGAGTGTCACTAAATTGCTAAATTGCTGAGGCTAGCCTTGAACCTGCGATCCTCCTGTCTGAGCCTTCCAAGTATTGGGGTTACAAGAATGCACCTGTAATAAACATAATGGGAACAAACAACTTTAGCTCCCTCTTTTTGAATGATAAGCAAGGATAGGCAGATGGTGAAACTCTGTTCGAGTTTCCCAAGTCACCTTTGGGTAATGACATGCCAGGGAGAGGTCACGGCTTTGGAGTGGTGTCCACAGCCATCCATGAGCTGTGTCACCCTGAGCAGGTCAGGAGACTTTCCTGCCTCTCCCTGTCTTCACCACAGACAAGTTAAGTGATCATGTAGATAAGGGTTCATGTAGGTGAAGCGCCTAGCCCTGTACCGGCTCATGGGAAGTGCTCAATCCATTCATATTATTATTTTAGTGTTGTTATTAACAAGAAAACAATAGACGCGTGTGATTCTCAAAGTATTACACATGTAAAAAGTAGAAATTTCTACCGTAGATACTTCTAACGGCTAACTCCTTTAACTACTATGAAGAAAAGTGTACTAAAACAAGATGAAATAAAAACAAACAAAAAAAATGAAGACAAAAACTCACAGATTCAGGCCTGGATGTTCATGCAGGGTTCTGAGCACCTAAAAAGTACTTATTGCCAAAAAATCCAACCCTCCTCAATTTCAGTAGACTTTAGCTCACAGCTATATAGCATCTTCAGAAAACCCACCACAGGGTAGCAAATAATTATGGGCTGGCAAGAGCCTACTTGGCACTCCCAGAATGCCAAAATCTGAGATACCACATCAGGTTGTACAAAAGAGGATATGTGCTTCTAGTTGTCATGGACGTGTATGCATGGGTGTGTGCGCATGTGCATGTGTGTCTGTGGGCATGTGTATGTACGTGTGGGGTGTGTGTGTGTGTGTGTGTGTGTGTGTGTGTGTTTCTCACACTCAGCGAACATTCTACCATCAGAGCTAAATTTGTATTGGCCAGAGGTCGTCGATTCCTCCCCAGAGACTCAGCGCGGGTGGCTCAGGGGCCCAGCAATCGGAGCGGTCAGGACGGCGGAGAGGAACAGCGCGGACACTCGGTTCCATTCAGCTTCAGCTCAGTCTAAATTAAGATCCGTGGCCTGCGGAGGGGTCCCGGCTCGGAGGGCAACCTGAGAGTGAAGAAGCCAGGATCTCAGTCTATCGATGTACTAAATTGATGGCAATGAAAAGAATCCTCCCCGGATACAAAAGTACACTTGTTTTCAGATTAAGGTCCCCTGAATGTAAGCTTTTCAGCCCCTGCTCAGAAGGAGTCAACGTGCGCCTGCTTTGGGGCAGAGGCAGAACTCGGCTAGTATTATTTCGTGAAGTATTTGCTTGCAGAGGTGACCTGCCCACTTGCTGGTGAATACACTGAAGGACTATTCTTTCCTGACATCTCACGATGCAAATTCACAAGGACACTAAAGGGTCTGTTCGAGTCGGTGGCGACAGAGGGACAACCTAGAATGTGTGCTGGGTGGACCTTACATGCGCCCCCACCCTGGCGCAGTGGAAAGTCATCTGGACCGGCCCATGTCCCCCTTGCACTTGCTGCCCAGCATCTCAATTACCTGCTGTTAAGCATCTTGGCCTTATCTTTGTGTAACCAATGCCTGTTTCTCTTTTCAGAAATGACTAACAGGAATCCAGGGGTATTGTGTTGAATTTTAATGGGTTATTTTGTTTCTCATATGCTGGCTTTTTTAAAGACCCTGTAGCGACTTCCTCTCTCCTGTTCCTTTAAAAATAAGATTGGAATTGGAGTGCCGGGCGTGGTGGCGCATGCTTGTAATCCCAGTACTTGGGAGGCTGAGACAGGAGGATCTGGGTTCTCGGCCAGCCTCAGCTACTTAGTGAGACCCTGTTTCAAAATAAAGAATAAAAAATAGGGCTGGGGGTATAGCTCGGAGGTAGAATGCCCCTGGGTTCAATCCCCAGTACCGCAAAAAAAGGAAAGATTGGAGCTGGGTGGCGCATGCTTGTAATCCCAGTACTTGGGAGACTGAGACAGGAGGATCGCAGGTTCTTGGCCACCCTCAGCAATTTAGTGAGGCCCTCTGCAATTTAGTGAGACCCTGTTTCAAAATAAAGAAAAAAAATATAGGTTCGGGGTGGAGCTCGGAGGTAGAATACCCCAGGTTCAGTCTCCAGTATTGAAAAAAATAATAAGATTGGGAATCTTCATCTCTGACACTGTTGAGAGTCAACGCCTTTCTAACAGCTAGAGAGGCTCAGTGGGGTGTGACTTTGGGGCGGGGGGGATCATCCGGGAATCAATATTTTAGGTTCTGTGAAATGACGATGTGGAGTTTGCTTGAAGTTATGAAGTAGGTGAAGGTAAAGCGGGCGGGCCCTGCTCTCCAATGTGCACGGTCTTGCTGGCCTCCCCCTGGCAGACAGTGAGGGCTGCCCACTAGGAGCAAGGCGAATTGTTACTTTTATTAAAGGCATCTCTAAGCATGTGAACCGTGGTGGAGTACAGATGTAGCTTATGGAAATGCAATAGCCAAAGGGCCTTCCTTCCTGTTCTTCTCCTTCTTCTCCTTCTCCTTCTCCTTCTCCTTCTCCTTCTCCTTCTCCTTCTCCTCCTCCTCCTCCTCCTCCTCCTCCTCCTCCTCTTCCTCCTCCTTCTGCTCCTCCTCCTCCTCCTCCTCTTCCTCCTCCTCCTCCTCTTCCTTCTCCTCCTTCTCTCTCTTTTCTTCCCTCCCTCTCTACCTCTCTTCCATTCTTTCTTTCTGAGAGACTAAATTCAGAATTCTGCCTTTAAATTTCAGTAATCTCATCCCAGTACTTGGGAGGCTGAGACAATTGGATTGAAGGTTTGAGGGCAGCCTCGGCAACTTAGTGAGGCACTCAGCAACTTAGTAAGACCCTAAAAAAATAAAAATAAAACAAAATAGGGCTGGGGGTGCAGCTCAGAGGTAAAATCCCCCTGGGTTCCATCCCCAGTACCACAATAAAATAAAATAAAATAATAAAACAAAAATAAAAACCAGTAATCTTTTAATTTCCACGTCATAAGATTCTGTATTCAGTGGCCTTGCGTGGACTAAGCTTCCTAAGCATGTACCTACATTTCCATGGACAGCTGGTCCCTTTGCTCAGATCACCAGAAGGGATTGTGCCCTTTAAAGCCCTCACCCATACACCTTTCCTCTACACAGACTTCTGTCTCATCCCACGTACAGACTCCCAGTTTTAGAGAAGCTCCGTCGTCCTAGTTTTGAAAGCCGGGGGCAGTAGAATTAGCTCTTCCACTCCCAGTTCTTTGAGGCTCTCACCTCATTGGGATATTCTGTACAATGAGGGGTTTAGTTCATAAGCCAATCTCTGTTTGCATTCATTGCAAGCCATTGGGGGTCTATTTTTATTTTTTGCTAAGCAAAAATCAATGTCATTTCATGCATGCACGATATTTTTTGTTGCTCAAAATACTGTATGGGTAGCTAATATTTTGGACAAATACAAGTCTATTTCAGGAAACATATAGTTCATTCATTCAAATAATTATTAGGAATATTCAGTACCCAGGCCCTATTTATAGTTCTTCCTCCTTCCCATGAAGTTGTATTGAATCAATCCCATCATGCCTAAGGAGTGCTTACCTGGGCTGTTATGGTACCCAGTGTTCTGTACTTTCCTGCCCTGATCCAAGATCCACTTCGCACACCATGCCAGTTAGGCAGTCCTAAGTCGAGTGTCAGATCTAATTCATTTTCAGGCCAAAAATGTTCAATGGATTCCATCTATTCCTAGAAAACCAACCACAAAGACTTCTGCTTGCCTCCCCATCCTCTTCTCCCTCCTCTTCCACTCTGAAGCCAGATCCTTTGTCTTGCCTCAAACCTGCCATGTGCTTTCTAAGGCTGCCTTCTGTTTACAGCATCCTTTCCACCAGAGGTCTCCTGTCCACCCGCAGCTCCTGCCTGCTGAAGTCCTCCTACCTGCTCTCCAAATCCCACCAGCTCAGGGAGACTTTCTGATTCTCCCTCAGACGTGACCTTTCCCCACTTCGTCTATATAGTTCATCCTTTATCTTGCCCTTATTAAAGCCATTTATCCACTGGAGATGCCACCCCTACTAATCAAACATCTGCAAAAGGCAAAGTCCTGTCATCATTGCAGCCCAACAATTCTTTGCTTCTGGTACTCACTGTGCCACTGAGCTGAAGAAATGTTTGCGCCGCCTTCAAACCCCAGTGCTAGAATCATAGGTGGTAGCATATGAAGGGGCCCTCTCCTAGCATGAATCGGATCTGGAGAACTTTGGGCCTTTTTCAAAACACACTGTCTGAAGTCCTCACCCTATCCATCTAAAACATAACTTTATTAAAAAAGAAAAGAAAATGGGTGTGGGGGAAGAGGAGAGAAAGGTCACAGAGCTGACCAGTGATGAAGCCCTGATTATCACTGGTGTGATACAGCAGAAAAGAGGGAGCTTTGACATCAGTCACTGGCTCCAATCTTGTCCCCAAGGAAGTTACTCAACCTCTCTAAACCTTGGCTCGTGCATTTCCAAACTGCAGACACCATCTATCCTAAGAGCTGTTGTGTGAAATAAGCAAGAGGCAGCATGGAAATTGCCTCACATGTGAGACGGCACACAGTAGGCACTCTAATGATGCTTAGTCCTTCCTCTTTCCTCTCATAGCTCCATACCCAGTGCTAAGCACAACGCTGTGCTGTTATACTCATTGAATAAAATCAGTCTTCATTCACTCACTAAAACGTATGAGCCAGGTACTGCATGAAACCTCAGAATACCCCACTTAAACTCAAATATTCCCCCTATATCGTTTAACAATGGATCTGAAATTATTATATTAAATTACCATATACTACGTCACTCTTTGGCAGCAAATGTCAGGCTCGGCATCGATCATGAACTACTCCAGAAAGGCTTGGAATATAATAAAAATTTTATCTTGGTTCTCTTGTTCTTGCTAATCAATTTTAACTCAATGTGACATGCATGAGTGGCTTTCAACATAGAAATAAAGGCATGATGTAAACTCTAATATTCTAGGGGAACAGGAATTTGTTTTTACCAGTTCCAATTTGGTCAGCTTTTCGCTCAAGTATCCCTCTTCCTTCCTTTGTCTGGTGTTTAATAAAAGGTTTATGAGTTTCTGTTTTTCTTAGTTGGAAGACCAGAATAAAATCGAAATTACCATTCCCATTAATCCAATATGGCCTATGTGAATGGGCTGCGCACATTATGACATTGTAATGTGTTTTATAAGCAATATCTATTTTCTTTCATTGCTCTACCTTCCTATTGAAAATTTAATCTATTTCCCTAGAACCTAGTTTTCAAGGATGTATTGGTTTCAAGAATATATATTTTACACTGTGGTTATAAGTAACTTGTAAAATCAGTAAAGTGGTCTTTGTTGACTGTTCCACCAAACTGGCAATTAAGAACTAAGAATGGTTTCATATGTGTGTCCTGCCCTGGGGTCCACTTCAAAAGTTGTTGTCAGATGTGGACATGAAATAAATCTAAGTTAGAAAAGTACAACTTTCCTGCAAAGAGAATTTTTTAAATGGATTAGACTGAGTTATCGTTAAACACACTGAGAAATAAGTACACATGATTTGCACCAGTCCTGATTTTTTGAAACACCAGCTAAGACAGGGACAAGAACAAGAATGAATGTGTACAGCTCTCTACATCTTTCAAATGCTTTATGTTACTATTAACTCAGTTGGTTTGTATTTCTGTTAATATCTGTGCACTTAACTGTGTTTCGGACACTGTGATAGATGCTGGGGATTCGATGGTGAGAAAAATAATAAATGAATGGACCTTGCCCACATGGAGTCTAATGGGGAGGAAAAAAACTAATCAAAATATCACCAAAGCCCCATACCATACAACTGATGAACAGCCAGCTGATGTTTGACAAATCACAAAAGGAACTCCATGGAAGAAGGACGGTCATTTCAACAAATAGTGCTGGAGCAATTGAACATTCATAGCCAAAAAATAATGATGACAAAAAAACGATCTTCAACCTAAACATCATACTTTATACAAAAATTAACTCAAAAGATCATAGATCTAAAACTATTCAACTTTTAGATAAAATATAGAAGAAAATATTTATGAGTTGGGATTCGGTGAAATTTTTTTAGAGACGTGATATCAAATGCATTATCCATAAAAGAAAGAATAGATTAAATATAAATAAACTTTTGCTCTAAAAATACCATCTTAAAAAGATAAAACACCAAATTTTAGACTGGAAAATATGTATCTGTGCATTATGTACAAATAAAGTTGTACAAAAAACTTGTATCCAGACTATGTAAAGGACATTCTAAATTCAACAGCAAGAAAATAATCAGCCTAATAAAATCTGGCAAGACTGAATAGACACTTCACTAAAGAGAATATATAGATGGCAAATAAGAATATGAAGGTGGGTGTGGTGGTGCACACTTGTAATACCAGGACTTCGGAGATGGAGACAGGAGGATCACAGGTTCGAGACCAGCCTCAGCAATTTACCAATACTCTCAGCAACCCAGTGATACCCTATTTCAAAAGGGCTGGGTGTGTGTAGCTCAGAGGTAGAATGTCCCTGGGTTAATTCCTTGTGCAACACACACACACACACACACACACACACACACAACATGAAAAGGTGTTTGGCATCATTAGGGCTTAAGTTTATGCAAATTAGATATGTGGGATCACTGCATACCTATTAGAATTGCTAAAATAAAAAACACTGGCAAAACTAAGTGCTGGTGAAAATGTGGAGCAACTGGATCTCATATGTTGCTAACAGGATGTAAAATGGTACAGTCATGCTAGAAAACAGTCTGGCAGTTTCTTTTTAGCATATAGTTATATAATCTAACGATTGTACTTCTAAATGTTTATCTCAGAAAAAAAGTATATTCACAAAAAACCAGTACATGAATGTCTACAAGAGTTTTATTTGTAATCGCCTCAAACTGGGAAAAAAAAAACCAAATGTCCTTCAACAAGTGAATAGAAAAGCAAACTGTGAGCCATACCGAGGAATACTGCTCAGCAATAAAAAGAGAACAGGTAGCAGGGCGTGGTGGTGCACGCTTATAATCCCAGTACTTGGGAGGTGGAGACTGGAGGATCCAGGTTCACAGCCAGCCTCAGCTACTTAGTGAAGCTATCTGCAACTTAGTGAGACTCTGTTTCAAAATAAAGAATAAAAAAATAGGGCTGGGGGTGTGGCTCGGAGATAGAATGGCCCTGTGCTCAATCCCCGGTACCTTAAAATAAAAAAAGAGAACAGGTTATTGGTTCATGCAAACAACCTGGATGGATCTCAAACAAATTATGCTGAAGCTAGGCTTGGTGGTACACACCCATAATCTTAGTACCTGGGAGGCTGAGACAGGAGGATCACAGATTTAAGGCCAGTCTCAGCAACTTAGCAAGACTTTTTTTCAAAATGAAAAATAAAAGGGGCTGGGGGTGTAGCTCAGAGGTAGAATGCCCCTGGACTCAATCCCTAGTACTGCAAAAAGGGGGGGGGAATTACTGCAAAAAGCCATTACCAGAGGGTTATATATTTTATGCTTGATTGCATTTATATAACCTTCCAAAATTAAAATTATAGTGATGGTTGCCAGGGTTCAAGCTGGGAAGAGGTGAAAGTATGAAGGAGTGGTGCAAGGAAGTTTCTTTATTGTGAAGGGACAGTTTTGTAACCTCTTTGTGTTGACAGTCACAAGAATCTAAAATCTCCTAAAATAATATACACACATCTATGTAAAAACTATTAAATCCAAATATGGTTTTTACCCTAATTGGTAGTGTTGTACCCAAGCCACCTCCTGGTTGTGTCTCACGTGACATTAGAGGCAGCCAGGCGCAGGAGACACAAGGCTTCTCAGTACTAACATCGCGACTTCTTGTGAGTCTCTTTCAAAACGAAGATTCGCCCTGGAAATCACACGTGACTGCGTATGAAATTGCCAGTTTGTTAAGCGCTGCAGGAGAGATGCATGGTCCTCGGAAGGCCTCTGTGACAGGGGTTGACCTGGTCGCGCAGGTCAGGGAGCGCTTGAAACTGAGCTGAGATCTAAGGAGCGGTGGAGGCTAATGAGGTGAAAAGGGCGGAGGTTGAATCCAATTCTCTTGACTTAGGAAAAGTTCAATAAGGTAGGAAAATAGTTCTCTCAGTGAACCTTCAGAGCCGAACACACATGAAGGTGCAGACAAGCTGATGGCTCAGGCGCATGGGGAGCGAAGGTGCAGGGCCCAGAAAAACCCCAAGCTACTGGGGGAATTAGGAGGAAGGGGATGGGAAGAGAGGGAACAAGGTGGACCCCGATGAGCCAGGTCAGGAGCCCTAGGAGCTAGACCAGGAGCCTCTGCAGGGCCACCAGGGTAGACAGTGACCTCTACATCCCCAGCCAATTCTGACAAAGGATTTCCCATGCACAGGTGTTTGTGCAAGCAGAGGGGAGCTAGAAAACCAGCACCCCAGCTTCTTCTGAGATTGTAGAGCATTAGGGAAGAAAGAATAGAAGTCAGCCTCCTTTCCTCCCCCTCTCACCCTCTTCCTCTTCAGCCTGGCCATCCACCCAGGGGGCCTCAGGGGCTAGATGAGACCCAGGCGCTGTCCCATCCTGCAAGTCACTCTGCCTTCTTGGGAACAGCCTTCTTCTGCATAAAGCGAATTTAGACCGAATGACCAGCTGTCCCGGCACGTGTGTTTTCTGCTGTCTGACTTCGACACCTGTATTCGAATTGTTTTCATTTTTGCCTAACTGCTGGCCTTTGTGAGCACCTAGCTGAGGACCAAGGAAAACTGGGTATGCTTCAGAGAGAAGCTCCCTAATTCCCAGTACAAAAATAAAAATAAAAACTAAATAAATATAAAAACTAACTAAATAAAGCCATTCTTTTGCTCCAGGGGCTTCCGTGGTGATCAGGAAGCCAGGTTACCAGGTGCAGCCTGCAGCTCTGGCTCCCTGGGAATCATCTTGTGAAGTCAAGTACAAGAAACTGCTGGTTCACCCACTAAGTTCCAGCGAGAAAGAGGAAGTGGATGTACATTTCTATAACCTTCCAACTGAGGGAGAATTGAAATGTTCTCCTTATAGTGATTTGGCTGAGCTCGTATTTATACATTTAATAAAAGTTTTAACATTTTGGTTAAAATGTTATTTTTACAGTAGTCCCCTGGTCAGAAAGATTTAAATTATGTCCATTAGTGATGTCATGTTCGGCAACAGCAGTCAGAACATTCTAGTGAATCCACTGATGGGCAGAAGTAAATTTGCTTAACAAGAAGAGAGAGGGGGAGACAAAGGCTGATGTGAATAAGAAGGATTTATTTTATTTTATTTTAAGAAGGTTGTCATTTTTCTGCTGATGCTCTTCTTCCTCCCCAACAAATTATGACTTACCTTTCCACCTAGTCTGATAAAATAGTCACAAATATTTTGAATGCCTGCATTGAAAGATGGATTTAGAGCATTCAGCGCTCACAATGGCCAGGTCTGGGGGGCACAGGATGGTGATGTATGGTTTCATTTTTAACTCTCTCCACCAACCAAAACATGAGTGTTTATCTTTAAGCCCGGGGAGCAGGAGCATCTAATTGATCCCACTTGGGAGACAGACTGTGAATAATGGACCATTATATTTTGACGAGACACACAATTGCCTTGAACTTGTCAGGGGTTCAGGTGTGGGGATCCAGCTACCTGGGGCAGTGGCTGGAATGTGATGGTTTGCGCGCTCCGGATCACGCATCTGCCTGCCGCAGCCCATGTAGGGCCCGGCTCCATTTCACAGGAATAACTCACCTATTCATGAACAATGAGGTTCAAATTGTACTTTTCCTTAACACAACATTAACTCTCAAAGAGCTGGAAATTCAGCACTCGGTTCCGTGAGCTTAGATTGCAAATCAGTCACTGAGAACATTATATGAGCAGTAATCCCATTAAATATATCATCTTGCAAATATCTAAATCCAGTTAATTAACTTGTATTGCAAAAGAGCTCGGAGATAGAGTTTTCAGAGAGCAACCATACATTTCAGGGCCCTAATTATACTTAAAGCAAATTTTCAGGCTCTACTTTTTGTACAAAATAGGTGGAAAACTGCCTTCTAAGGGAAACACGGATTGATGTGGGGGCTACGTTTCTAAGATTTGAACAGAAAAGATATTCAAACATCTCAAAAATTAACCGCTTTCTTACATAAACTTTTTACTTGCATTGTAGGGAGCCTTTTTAATAAAAGGATTAAACAAAGTCTGCTATTTTAATTAAAATTCATAGCAATACAATGTCATCTTTACAATGGTCGTAGAAATTAACTAGCTCATGGATTTAGTTATCCTTCCGAGTTCGTAATAATTTGACCTCAGCGTGATACCAAAATCCACACAATGTGTAGATTTCACAATAATCACAGGATGGATTTACAAATAAAAATAATAATTTCACCTAATGAAAATCCCAGTTCCTGAGTTAAAAATATAGGACAACAATGGCTTAATGTTTTTTCGGGGGTCAGTAATTGTCTGGGATGTGTTCATTTCTATTTAACTGTCTGAAATGTGGCCATATGCATATGGGTACATATGTATTTGTGGGTACATATGTATTTTGCATAAAATTTGCATGTGTGTGTGTGTGTGTGTGTGTGTGTGTGTGTGTGTGTAACCTCTGATAACAACCACTCCTTTCTTGCTCGCCTTGGATTTGCTCCATAACACCACCACGGTGGATCTCCATCGGCATTTGTCAGCAAAATAAATCCTCCCAATATGTGCTTTTCATTATGCTTCATGAAAAATCCACACCCTTTAAGTGTGAAATTCGAGACTGACTTATTTTGCAATAGTTTAAATTGTGGTTTCACTAGACTATTGTTCAACACAGACTTATAAAAGAATAGCAATAAAGTATAAGAATACTTTAAATATAAACAGTGCTTTCCTTCCAAATAGTTCAAATTCTTATCCTACATGTAAATCCACTTATATGTATGAAGACTATATGAAATAAAGTCTTTTTTTTTAAATCTCAGAGAAAAGTGAAGTCTGGGGCAGATACAGTTTTTAAAAGATGTCAACAAGATTGGATTTATTCATGCTAAAATCCATGACCCCATTTGGGGCTTCATGGTTCATTGTTCTGAAGAATAAAATCCTGAAAATATTCAGGAATTCTTTCTAACACTATCATTCTCGCTCCCCAAATGTCATCGACATAAAACATTTATTGGAAAAATGTGTTTTAATGGGTATTTATACCAAAACAGTTTTGATGAGCTGGTCCAAGGCAGACAGGCAGATTTAGAAAATAAAGAATTTAGTTGATTACCCAGCCTTCTTTAGACACATTGTCACTGGATTCTACAGAAAGTGACTAACTTCTAACCCCAGAAATGGAGACCGGGTCAGTGAGGTTCATCACAGCATAGGCAGCAGCTTCTGACAGGCTGGTAATTTCAGGAATGTGTTGATTCACCTTAAGAAGACTTTCTGACTTCGCAATCATTTTTCAAGGGCTGGCTATACGCTTGCAGGTGATATTTAGCACTGCTAGTGAATCATTTCATTTTTTTTTTCTTCTCCTAATAGCTTCATGAGGCAGATAGCATTATTTAGTCCATTTCACAGATGGGGAAACCTAGGCTTAGAAACTTTGTCCTCCAAGCCATTGATCTAACAAGTTATGAGGCTGGGATTCAAAGCTAAGCCCATCCAGAGACCAAAATGCATACTTTCCACCACTCAGCAATAACACTCCATGAACACATTGCCCTAAATCCTATGTTTTGTAGTACTCATTTTTGCTTTTGTAGACTCACACTAGAGTTAGAAATATTGGAATACCAACGTTTGGTGACACGCTGCCCAGTTGTGCAAAGAGGGTTAAAATGATACCTTCCATGGGAAGGGCACGCCCGTGGGCTGAAACTGAGTGAAACTTTGAACGTGAACTCTACAAATGCCAAGATGAGTCCCTTACAGGTGAAAGTTCCGGTGGCAACATCGGTATCGTTTATGTTGACACCTTTCACACGCAAGGCAGGAAGAATAGTGCAAATTTCAGACTCCGGAGCTCAACTTTGCAGACTTAAGTTATGTTGTATCTGGGGAAAGGGTTAAATGCCTCGCGGGCCTTCCCGATTTCACTCTCTCCTGGATCATGTTGTCTGAAAGCAAGGCCCCCCTGCACCACTGCAGGCCGAAGACGCAGCCTAATGACGGTATAATTAGAAGTATCATTGTGGTAATGATTCTTTTCATCTGGAGCACAGGCTGCACAGAAAGGGTCTCTCATTCAGCTAAGTCCACCTGCCTCTCCCGTGCCTCTCCCCGGCTTTCCCCCCAGGTCAGTAGCGCAGGGATAATACCAGGTGTTTGACAAGTCCTCAGACTTGGGGCTCATCAAACTAATTAAAGAGAAACACATCCAAATTCTAGTGAATTATTTTACTTTAAAAAATGCTCCCCATTCATGTGGCTTAGTGGGTTTGATTAATGAAGGCGACAAAGGGACTCTTGTTCTTGCAACCCACAGCCACTTGGTTCGGGTTCAGTGGGCCCAGGGAGAGGCATCCAGGCCTTAATCTGGTCTTTCTTTCCTACTTAAAAATCCAAAGGGTAGAGAAGTTTCTGATTTTATCAGACCCAGCCAAGGCAGGAAAGGAAAGACAAAAACCATCTTGATCCACTAACTTGCCGTAGCCAGAGTTTGTTTGTTTAACTTAAATACCCCTTAGAAGACTTCCATTGTTTATTTGCCACACGTAGAATAATACAAGACATTAGGAAAGCATTAGATTTATCAATATATTTTAATAGCCCTAAAACTAATAAACCCCAGAAGCCTGTCCTTTAGAGAGACCTCTGCAGTACCTATCCCCCAACACTGGCTCAGGACTCTCTTGGGTTGTTCCCATCCCCCCACCCCCAGCATAGTCCCATTGGTGAATGAACAAGGACACCCAGGGGTTGGACTTGGGAGAGAAAATGGCGTTTTTGATTCTTAATGGGAGTGATTTTTTTTAATCAAAGGATTTTTCGTTCTTATAGATAATGAGGCATCAAAAGTACATCTTGAATGGTTATTCACCGCATTAGCAAAATACGTCTGCATAATTAAGTAAAAGCATTTGGGGATAAATTTGAGCATTTAGATTAAATGTAGATTAAAATGCATGTGCTCCTGCCAGGTTAAAAATAAAATCCAACAGACAAATGTACTAATAAATTGGACATATGACATATTTAACAAAGTGCAGATATTTAAGATGTGGCTTTTAATAACATTAACCAAATTCATCACGAGGTTATGGTTTTAAAATCCAGAAATGATACATACCCTCTCCAAGTCTCCAAACCCTAAAATGTCAAATTATCCAATTCAATGTATGCCCAGTCGGTATTGAGACATTAAATGGCATTTCAGTATTACCTTTACAATAATTAGGCATTGGAGCATCATTCTTAAATCCATCATTTATTTGAACCTAAAATGTAAATGAGACATTTTCTTTCGGCACATTTCTTCTAAAAATGTGAATTTATTTACATGAACCTGAATGTATACTGATTTAAACTCTTTGATGAAAAAATGTCTTTTCCTTTCTTATGGGCTGAATGCAAATCCAGTCTTGTCAATACCATCTTACCAGCTTTGACTAATAATAAAATTATTTTATGTCTAGGAAATGAAGTCAAACCTGTGCTGTTCAATAGTTTCCAAATTTAAACTTTCACACTTAATCAGTAAATCCATATTCAAATTATTCTCTTGTTTATTTGAAAAGAAGAGAAATTCAATAGATGGTAAAATGGAGTCACCCCATGTTTCTTATTAGGTTTGGGGAAATGTTAGCTCTGTAAGGCATGAAGAGAGATTATGAAGAAAAGTAAAATTAGTTGGCGTCGATCCATTAATTAGAAACATTAAAGAAATATACAGAAAAACCAAAAGAGTAAACAGCTTTAAGCGAACAAACCAACCTCCAGGTAAACGAAGCTAAGAAGTTTCCTTCACTACAGGACTTCTCAGGGCCTTTTAGCATGAGGCACTGCATGCAATTTTCCAGAGAACAGAAAACAACATTGTGATCCAAACTAACTTGCAGCTTATTGCAAGTTTAGTGGCCCAACTAACATGCTTGAGAAATGCTGGCTTAGAGATTTAGAGCTTAGAGGTTCTATTATTTCCATGTAGAACTCTACCCCAAAAAGCAGGGAGCCTAGATCTGAACAAGTTTATAAGAGGAAAGATGCTTTGCAAACCTGTGATTTGAAAATGCACCCACCCTTGACAGGTCCACCGCATAAAATTTAGCCAAGTGTTTGGAGGCAGATTATCTTGCAGTTGATTTCAGCATGCTACCTGTTCTGATTTGCTAACTGCTCCTTTCTCAAATGGACTCCTGTTGTTCTGAAAACCAGGCAAGGGCTTGAAACTGGCAAGACAATAATCCAAATGAATAAAGGTCTTGTTTCTCTTTAATCCTGCTATTACCTTATAAAGTACTTTTATAAAAAAAAAAGGACTTAAATGTAGTAATTAGATTTTTTTCAGTTTAAAAATTGTGAACCTAGAAAGTAGAACTGTCGATGGCAATCTCAGCTAGAGATTCTAGCGAAAATAATTCTGCAATTCTCACTGAAATCTTGCTCGACAGTACGGTATCCAATCAACGTGAAATCGTCAAGTCCTGCCTTTTTACATGTCCTTGCTTCTTTTTTCCAGGTTAAGAATTGGAGTTGGGAATGCCGGGTTTTCACATGTTAATGTTGAAATCAAGTGCATGTGTAAGCAGATTAGAAAACACAATAGGAAATCTATTATCGAAAGGCAGTTTTAAACCTTTTGAAAAGGATTTTTTTATCATTACTTTGTTTCACTTCTATTTCTCATCCTCCCAAGCAGGAACCCAACCCCTTCAAACAACTCTTCAAGGAATCACTAGTATCTAAAGAAAGGAATCTTATCTTTCACTCTCATTTCCATACCAAAATAGTTCATTATTTTTCCCCCTCCCAGTCTTCTTTTACCACCTAGGGAACAAAATCTCAACTATGGATTCGAAATGACAGATTTTGCGGGTTTTACTTTTTAGAGATGATGTCATTTGTGGCGCATTGTTGGGTAAACCATACACTCTTTTCAGAAACCTGCAATTACCTCTCTGAATAAAGAGATCAATGTCATGTTTCTAGAAATAATGGCTAATGATATGTCTCTCGAAAGGAAGTGGCGTTATTAATTACCTCACTGTGAACACACAGTTTATAGACAGCTCAGAGGGCCACTCGCCCAATTAAGTATAATGACTAAGGCTTCAGTTAGTCCATCTGCACAGCCTTCTAGATTAACAAGCCTGCAGCTTTACAAGCCTTGCAGGGCTGATGTGCGCAGGGCGGAGCGCTCTGAGGCCCTACCTGGACGGCTCTGGAGTTCACGTGATCGCATAGCAGAAGGGCAAGACCCACACCTCTTCCTTTTTAATCACCCAGCTTTATTTCCATGTGAGCTGCCTCGTTATTGACCGGCCACATCTTCTATACCAAGGCACATTCATTTATGTTATCCATTTGTATATTAAAGAGATATTAAATTGAGCATCAATATATAAAATTTTAACATTATATTTATAGAGAGAGTATATAAGTTTGACATATCATGATCATATATAATTATGTAATGCATTTATATGTAAATTAGGTAATATTTGAACTATATATTTATATCCTATATAAAATATAGTACCTGACAATATGCTAATATCCATTAACATGTGAAAGTAAGAAGAACAACCAATGTACCATAACCCAAGGAGCCACAGTGAGCCGCGAGAATGTACCTCTGTCATGAAGAAAGGTCTGGCTGAGGGTGGTGCATATCTATAATCGAAGTATTTGGGAGGCTGAGGCAGGAGGATTGCAGGTTTGAGGTCAGCTTCAGCAACATAGGGAGACCTTCAACAACTTAGAGAGACCCTGTTTCAAAATAAAAAATAAAAAGAGATGGGGGTGTAGTTTGAAGGTAGAATACTCCTGGGTTCAATACACAGTACCAAAAAAAAAAAAACAGAAAGGTTTGAAATTTTTAAATAATACACACACACACATATACTTTACTACTATTAAATGCTCTTGTTCTTTCTAGTAGTGGCAGAGGCTGGTTTTGGAGCCCTAGCATACATACAGATCTGTGTTTTAAGATCAGGCGGAGTCTTTCAAAGGACAGCCTGCTCTGTTCTTTCCCTCACAGCATCAATAGTTTATCATGAGCCAGGCATGGTGGCGTGTGCTTGTAATCCCAGTATTTGGGAGGCTGAGACAGGAGGATCCGGGTTTGTGGCCAGCCTCAGCTACTTCATGAGTCCCTCCGCAACTTAGTGAGATCCTGTTTCAAAATAAAGAATAAAACATAGGGCTGGGGATGTAGCTTGGAGGTAGAATGCCCCTGGGTTCAATCCCTGGTACCAC
>PVJS01024089.1:0-28988 GCA_004027185.1 Glis glis
CTCCCCCTCTTCCTTCTCTTTCTCCTCCTTCCTCTTCTTCTTCACTGGGAATTGAACCCAGAGGCATTCCTTCTTTACTGGGAATTGAACTCCAGGGGCATTCTACCTCCAAGCTAAAACCCAGCTCTTTTTATTTTTTGTTTTGAAACAGGGTTTCGCTAAGTTACGGAGGGTCTCACTAAGTTGCCGAGGCTGGCTTCGAACCTGCAATCCTCCTGTCTCAGCCTCCCAAGCACTGGGATTACAAGCGGGCACCACCACCCCTGGCTTCGCTCTTGTTTCTGAAGGAAGCCTGCCGTTCCCACTCGCCATTGCCACTTACACCAACCCAGAAGTAGATTATCCATGTTTACCGGCAGAGTTAATTTGGAGAGATGTATTTCCTTTAAGCTTGCTCTATAAACTCAGCAGTCACTCAGAGGTGGGGAAATGACCCAGCAAAAGTTGACTTCGACTGGGCACAGAGACGATCTGACTCTAAGCACTGGTGGCCAAGGGTGGAGAAGACAGAAAGCCCATGCCCTCCCTGGTCGCCGTGTGCTGCTTTGTGCTCTTGAGAGCTTGCGTTTGCGAATGCTCTGTCTCTGTACCTTTTCATCTCTGCAGGAATACTGTGCTATGACGACAGGTATATGTATTTTCACTTCGAGTATGAATAAGCCGAGACAGACGAGTAGAACAGAGAGAAGAGTGATCGCGCTTCCCGTGCGCACGACTGCTTTTCATATTACTTTATGGAAGTCATTTCCCCTGCAGTATAATAGTAACACAGATTCACTGTTGAAAATTTCAAAATGCCAGAAACATCAGGAAATAAATTAAAATCTCTCGTAATTCTACAACTTAGAGAACATTTTGATATAAACTCTTTTACCCTTTTTTTTCTATATGGACAGTCACAGGGAAACACTTTTTCCAAGTGGGGTATCAGATTGCCCACCTGTTTAATAAGCTAAAACTTTCACTTAAAATGATCATGAATTTCTTATTTGATAAAATATTTCCTATAAAATCATTGGCAATTATTGTGTATCAGTTTTGATAGATGCCGTACTTGATTTGAATGATCGCCTTGTGTTGGACTGCTTGGTTGTTGTTTTCATGAGTATAATTTATAGCTGGATATTTTGATGGAAAGTTGACTTGGGAGGAAGGGAGCTTTTCCTTCTTTACATGTGTATTTCTTAGTCTATTACACATAATTCTAGTGAATTATTTCATTGAGGTATAATGTCCATATTTTGCCATTGTATAGTCGTATTACTTTGTTTTGTATTCTCTTTGTATTCTCACCAAACTGTGCATTAGAGCTTTGTATTCTCTATATTATTCTCATATAATATATGAGAATCTTTGTTGTTCCAATTTATTAAAACATTGTTAAGGTTCTTTGTTTTGATACTGGGGATTGAACTCAGGGGCACCCCAACCCTTTTATAATTTCTTTTTTATTTTGAAGCAGGGTTTCACTAAGTTGCTGAGGCTGGCCTCAAACCTATGATCCTCTTGTCTCGGCCTCTCAAGTACTGGGATTACAGGAGTGTGCCACTGAGCCTCAGTAGTTTTTTTCCTTTTTTAACTTTATTCTCCAGAATATATAGTAGCATTACATTGTGTATTTTTTTCCTGCACATTTTCTCCATAACTAATTCTGTTGAATATTTTTTCATATGCATATTAGTCATTCATGTATCTTTTTTGTGAAATGTCTGATCAAGTTCTTACCCAACCCCCTTTTATTGTACTGAGAATTGAACTCAGGGACACTCTACCTCTGAGCTACACCTCCAGCCCTTTTTAATTATTGTTTCTATTTTGAAACATAGTCTCTCTAAGTTGCTGAGGGCTTCACTAAGTTGCTAATGCTGGCCTCGAACCTGCGATCCTCCTGTCTCAGCCTCTAAGTACTGGGATTATAGGCATGCACCACTGCACCCAGTTTGCCCATTTTTAATTGAGGTATTTGTCTTTTAATTTTGTAGTCTTTTTATGGCACATGTTTAAGAGACATATTATGTTGTTTTGATATAGATATAGCAAAATGGTTTCTAGTCAAACAAATTTGTGCATATATCAACTTCCAAAGTTATCCTTCTTTTTTGTGTTAAGAGGACCTAAGCTCTTCTCTCTCAGCAAGTGTTCAGTATACAATACTATATTACTAGCTATAGTCTCCAAACTGTACATTAGAGCTTTAGACTTATTTATCTACATAACCCCAACTTTGTATACTTTGACCTCTATCTCCTCTTCCCCCCGCCTGTGGGTAACCTTCATTCTAATTTCTGTTTCTATTTATTCAACTTTTTTTCCCACATAATTGAGATCATACAGCATTTATCTTTTTATGTCTGGCTTATTTCACTCAGCCTGATGTCGAAAATGGCAGCATGTCCTTTTTTAAGGCTGAATAATATTCTGTCAGGTATATATACCAAAATTTATCTATTCATCTGTTGACGGGCATTTAGGTTGTTTCCATAACTTGGCTATTTGAAATGAGTCTGCAGTGTGTGCAGGAGTAAGGATCTCTCCACAAGGCTTGATTTCACTTCCTGTGGGTATATACTCTGCAGAGGGGTTGCTGGGTCATATGATAGTTGTATTTTTAGAGCAACCTACATACTGTTTTCCATGATGGCTCTGCCAATTCACAATCTCACTAACAGAGTACAAGGATTCTCTTCTCCACAATCCCTCTGACTATTATCTGTTTTCCTTCTGGGGCAGGGGGCACTAGCCATTCTGGAGGGTGTGAGGTGATAGATAGCTCCTTGTGGCTCCGATGTGGATCTCCCTGATGACTAGTGGCATTGAGTGATACTGAATAGAGCCATTGGCCATTTTTCTATCTTCTTTGGAAAAATGTCTACTTAGAAACTTTGCCCATTTTAAATACTTTTAAGATGGTGTTTTGCTGTTGAGTTGTGTGGGTCAGGAACCCTTTGCCGTGTGTGTGGTTCGTTACCTCTCTCCGCCTGTTTCAGCTTGATCTACGTCACTTCTTTAACTTTGCTTCTGCTGCCTCAGCTATTGGCCTGCTATCCAAAACATCATTTCCAGGGTTAAAATCAAGTTGCTTTCTCCTTATATTTTCTTCTAGAAATTCCAGCTTCAAATCTTACGTTTAGACTTTTAATCCAGTGTGGGCTGCTTTTTGCTATAAGGTAAAGCGTCAGCTTTTTCTCTGGATGCCATATTGACTTGATACTGTCACTTTATAATAAGTCTTGAAGTCACAAAATGTAATTCTTCTGACTTGTTTTTTTCTCCAAGTGTGTTCTAGTTATTCTAATTGGTTTTTGGCATGCCGTATGTATTTTTGAAAAGAACTTGTCAATTTTTTCAAAAAAAATAAAAGAAAAGTAAAAGCGTGCTGGGATTTTAATGGAGATCGTGTCAAGTCTGTGGATGAATTTGAAAAGAATTGGCACCTTAGCGATAGTGGATGGGTGTTTCAGCCCAGAAACATGGTGCGTGTCTTTATTTAAATTAATTAGGTCTTTCCTTTTACATTTCCTTAAGATATTTTACAATTTTTAATGTGTAGCTTGTGTGCCTATTCTGTTAAATCTGTCCCTAGAATTTTGAGTTTTGAATATGATTTTAACTACCATTATATTTAACTATAGTTTAATTGCTCACTGCTAGTGTGTAGGATTGCTGATGATGTGCCTTTGCATCCCATGACCTTACACTTACTCATTCTAGTAGTTTTTTAAAAAAACACTTAAAGAAGCCGGGCGTGGTGGCGCACGCTTGTAATCCCAGTACTTTGGGAGGTGGAGACCGGAGGATTCGGGTTCGCGGCCAGCCTCAGCTCTCGCTCTCTCCCTGTCTCTCTCTCTCTCTCTCTCTTTCACTGTCTCTCTCTCTCTACCTAGTGAGGCCCTCCGCAACTTCGTGAGACCCGGTTTCAAAATAAAATATAAAAAATAGGGCCAGGGGTGTAGCGCAGAGGTAGAACACCCCTGGGTTCAATCCCCGGTACCACACACACACACACACACACACACACAAAAGAACACACTTATAAGGATTTTCTATATAGATATTCATGTTGTTTTTGAATAAAGGAAGTTTTATTATTACTAACCAATTTTTTTTTAAATTTGCAGTACTGGGGATTGAACCCACAGGCCCTCTACCACTGAGCTACATCCCTAGCCCTTCTTCTTTTTTTTTTAAGACAGGGTTTCGACAAATTGTGGAGGCTGGCCTTGCACTTGTGATCCTCCTGCCTCAGCCTCCCGAGTCGCTGGGATCACGGGCATGCATCACCTTGCCCGCCACTATTGGAGTGTGATGTTGGTTGTTGTTCTTTGTAGATGCTCTTTATCATACTATAAGAAATTCTTTCTATTCCTAGTTTATTGAGTTGATTTTTTTGAAGTTATGAATAGGCATTGAGTGTTGTTAAATGTCTTTTCTGCATCTATTCAGATATTCCTATGGCTTTTTGTTTTAGTCTGTTGAATGTTAAAGCAACCCTGTTTTTGGCCTATGTCAAGTCATGATATATTATTATCTTTACATGTTTCAGTTGATTTGATTTATAAATATTTTCAAGGGATTTTTAAATCTATGTTTATTAGGAATATTGGTGTTCTTTGAGGAGAACAGAATATTCTTTTGTTAGATTTTGGTATCAAGATAACATCAGACTCATAAACCAAGCCAAGAAGTGCTCTTCCTCCCCAATTTTCTGAGTTTGAGCAATATTGCATAATTTAGTCTTTAAAATGTTTGGCAGAATTCACCAAAACTACTGGAGTCCTTATTTTGACTATTTTTGAAGGAAAATTTTGCTAAAAATATCTTGATCATTCTTTCTTTAAACATTTTCCTGTTCTAACTTCTCTCTCCCTTTCTCTGTGAATCCAGTTACACATGTATTAGATCATGTCACTGTCCCATAAGTCACTGATTATCTACAATAATTTTTTTTCCTATTGGGCATGGTGGCACATACCTATAAACCCAGCACTTGGGAGGCCGAGACAAGAATCACAGGTTCGAGGCCAGCCTTGACAATTTAGCGAGACTCTCAGCAACCTAGAGAGACCCTGTTTCAAAATAAAAACTAAAATCAGGCTGCAGGTGTAGTTGAGGAGCAGAGTGCCCTTGAATTCACTCCCCAGTACCACAAAAACAAAAAATATTTTTTCTCATTTTGTGCCCTATTTTGAATAGTTTCTGTGTGTGCTCTAATTGTATTAATCATTTTTCTTCAGTGCCTAATTTAATCCATCCCGTAGATTTTTCATTTCAAACACTGTGATTTTTATATCTAAATGTCCACATGATTCTTTCTCGTATCTTGTACTTCTCTCTTCATCCTGCACACACTGTCCCCTCTCTTCTTGCACATTCATGGTGCAGTCACAAGTGCTGTGTTAACGTCCACATTGTTACCGCCTACACTTCATGGTTTGTTTTCAGTGGGTGAGTTTTTCCCCAGATTATGGTCATAATTCTTTGTATGAGTGGTGATATTTGTGTGTGTGGGGGCAATGGGGATTGAACCCAGGGGTGTTCTACCTCTGAGCTATATGGCCCTATTTTATTTTGAAACAGGGTCTCACTAAGTTGCTGAGGCTAGCCTTGAACCTGTGATCCTCCTGTCTTGGCCTCCCAAGTCCTGGGATTACAGGTGTGTTCCGGCGACTGGTGGTAATTTTTTTATTGCATGCTGGACATTGTGAATTTAATGTTTTTTTTAGGTGCTGGTCTTTTTGTATCTCTTGAATTGTGTTAGATCTTTTGTCACAGAGTTGCCTGCGATCAGTGGAATCCTGTGAGGTTTGTTTTTATGTTTTATGAGGATGGATTCACCGCCGTGTTTAGGCTCACTTTGCCCCACTACTGAGTGTGAACGGAAAGAAATAAATTAAGGAAAGAATTTCTCAACAAAAATGAACAAGTACTTGATGATTTGGGGAACTCTCAGCCTATCTAGAGTGCAAAACATGCTGTAACTAAGAGAGCCACAATCAGCGTGCTCTTGACAAAGCTGAGAATGTGGCCGAACAACCTTCTGCTAGCGCTTCGGAAAGGTCAAAGTCAGAGAATTTAGTGATGCAAAATACTCTTCAGTAAGACCATGCATCTGACTCACAGATCCCTTGAGTCATCTTGGCAAAATACAAAAATTGAGATAAGTTTATCTAGAAAGATCCATGGAAAAGCCCATTATTTGGCAGAGTGTATCCAGATGACAAACTTGGGAGACCCACAGGTTGATGAGAATGTTATACCAGCAGAAACATTGCTGACAGGGACTGAAGAGTCTAGAGACAGGACAGGATGAAAGAAGGCTGTCGGATTCCCCACCTTCTGTAAGTGAGAAACACGCCGATAAAACTATTCAGCTGGGATCACAGACTATTTTCCACGAAGAAGGAGTGAATAGAGTCTTGATTGCTACTAACTGCCAGTGAGACCACGCTTAGAAACACGCATCCGATGAACAGGAAGAGGTCAGCAAGTGCGCCAGGAGACGCCGGGGAGGAGAGTGGGCGCCCAGGGACGGAGGCCGCAGTGTTCAGCTTTGTTCATGCCTGCGAATGTCGGGTTGGTTGGTGTCTGGAAAGGCTCTGGGCTTCTGGAGGAAACAGCTGTTGCTGTTTTCAACATCTAAGCTCGAGGTGGTGATTCTCACACCGGCAGAATGTAACTGGGACAGATTAGAAGTTTGGCTTCTGCTTGGCACCCACAGAAGCCCTGGAAGGGAGACAGTCCCCAAATATACATGTGTCCACACTACCCAATGTTTTAGAAATGTCTATTTGTTTTGTGTGGTACTGGAGATTGAACTCAGAGGCATCCTACCTCTGAGCTACACACCTAGCCCTCTTTTTTATTTTGAAACAGGGTCTCCCTAAGTTGCTGAGGCTGGTCTCCAACCTTCAATCTTCCTGTCTCAGCCTCCCAAGTACTGGGATTACAGGGGTGCACCACCATGCCTGGCTTAGAAAAGTCTTTTTTTAAGCAGCACGAGCTTGGTTTTCCTAAGTATAATTTCCACGCCATTACTAGAGAGTCGGGTTGACACAGGTCACATCTCTTATACCAAGGCTGCTCCGGGGACAAGCGGTCACAGATGCTTTACCTGCGATGGGAACTTTGAGACATGAAACGTGTCTAAAATGTACGGGTTTTGAACAGAATTTGATGATGAGGTTCACCCAACTTCACTTTTCAGAAGGGGAAGGAAGCGGGGAGGCTGCTGGAGTGGAGGTTGGCATGGAGGGCGGGCCGGGGCGGGGCCGGTGATCCGGACATCCGCTGCTCGGCTGGCTTCTGGCTCTTTGCGTCTTTAGATGTCTCTCCGTGGGCTCCAGGACCTCCTTCTTCCTGCCTTTCCCCTGGCAGGTGGGGAGATGAAAGCACCCTGAATAGCTGGCAGTGATGGATGGGCAGGGGCTTGAATGGCGGAGGGCGGCCGGCAGAGGCTGCTTCCTTTGATCTGCCTTCCTTTATAGCTTCCCCCAGGTTCCCACAAAGTTGGTTATTTTGAAAAAGTTAGTAAGGAAAAACAAAGACAAAACCCAAACACGCATGTCATGAAGGCAGTCGTGGATGGCAGAGCATTGAGATGGCCGTGTTTCTTGTGTTGGGAGAGCCCACACCATAGTGGGCTCCCTATCCAGTGTCCCAGTAGCTCAGCCATCGCTCCTGAAATGAAAGAATTCCTTGGAACGAGAGAAAAAAAATGCACAAAGAAAATCGAGCTTCAGATTGAAGCATTCTCCTGTTTTATGTTACACGTGCCTTCCCGACAGCGCATAGCACTGGCAGCAGAGAGACCCTGTCACACAGTCTCTGGGGAGCGCCTGAGTTTGCACAGACCAACCGAGGCCCACACCCGGTTCCAGCACTCAGACCCAGCTGTGGAGCCAGCTGTGGAGCCAGCCCTGTGCTCACGGGCATGCAGGAGGCGCCCGGTGAAGCCCTCTGCTCTGTCCCCTTGCTGGATGCCAAAACACGTCAAGGGATAGCCCAAAGCCCACCGCGGCATCTCAGGGAACTCTGCACATCAGGCAGCTGAGACACCCTTCCGCTGCCTCTCTTGTCTCTGGTGTGATTTGGGACGCCTGTGTTCAAGCCAGTCCATCCCCAAGCCCACGCTGCAGCTTAGCCCTCTGCAGCCGAGTTCTCCTGGGTACACTGCGTACTCCTTGAATTTTCTAGCTTTTTTTTTGGTATGGGGGATTGAACCCAGGGACGTTCTACCTCCAAGGTACACCCCCAGTTCTTTTTACTTTTGTTTTTGAAACAGGCTTTCCCTAAGTTGCTGAGGCTGGCCTCAAACCTGCAATCCTCCTGTCTCAGCCTCCCAAGTACTGAGATTACAGGTGTGTACCACCACACACACCTGGCTTTGAATTTTCTGTTTAAACTAGTCATGCAGTTTTCTGTTGTTATTAGTTGGGAGTTAAAAACACCACCACCAACAACAAAACATAACAACCCTCTAAAATGATCAAAATACCTGGACACCTCAGTCAGGGTGAATGGGTGAGAAGTTGAAGGCTGGGCTTGTTCTCAGTGGTTTGTGGAAGGGAGAGACTGGAGGAAGAAGGAAGAGAGGCCAAGGACTGGCTGAAACAGAAGCTCTGGCTGGAACTTGGGCTGCCCTGGATCTGGGCACAGGGAGGCAGGGGAGTGCCCCCGCCGTTGTCCCTGCCAGCCTGGAGGAGACCACGCAGCCTCGTTCACCGTTCACTCTCAGCTCCACTTTCCAGCCTGCCGTGGCCCCTCTTGGTGTGGCCCTCCACCAAACAGAGGGTGCGGCCACTTCTGTGTCCTTCCTTGGCTTGTTCCTCTCAGCCGGGGCCTCCCAAGTCTGTCTCCTCGCTGGGCCGCAAGGTCTCCATGGAAGTCCCAGGCTGCATTTCTCGCCGCATCCCTTGTTCCTGGATAGTACCTACCACATAACTGTCATGGCACGGATGGTGGGGACAGGAAGGAGAGTGCAGGCGGGACGGGTTGCATTTACTGAGCGCTCGCTATTAGGTTTCAGGACGTGTATGAACTCATTTAATCCTTGGAAAAATGCTTCGTGTCGCTCAGAAGTCACCCAGGAATCGGGCAGCGCCGGCCTGTCTGCCTTCAAAGCTCCTGCTCCCCACTCTGTTAAACGGATGGAGGGGGAAATGAACGAAACCAAGTAATGCGAGCACCGGGGCTGAGCCGGAGATAAGAAGTAGACATCCATGTGGCAGAAGCAAAGGGATGGTCTTTGTCCCGTGGTGTCCCACCGGAGGCCACTGCCACATTCGCAATGTGTGTGTGATTCTGAAGACTGGTGGTCCCTGGATCCTGCCGCGTGGGCTTTTGGTGTTCTAGAAACCTGGGCAAGTTAGGAGTCTGATCTGCTAGAGGGCTGGACCTCTGTCCTGCTGGCCGCTCCTCTCCGCCCCTCTGTCTCACAGCTGCTGCGGGGACATCAGGAGCTGACGAGCTTAAAGCGAATTGCACACGTGTGCCCGCCATCTAATCCCAGCAGCCACCACTGCCAGCCACGCAAGGAAAAGATGGACGACCCGAGGGTGCTCCAAGGCTCTGCAGGGTGGCCTCGTCCGCTGCAGCTGTGGCTCTGCAGAGTTCTGCTAGAATGACTGTCCCCGCTCACCCTTCCCCAGCCCTTCCTTCCCACTGCATGTTGGCCTCCACACCTGTGTGCGGGCAGGGAGACGGAGGGCACTGCCAAGCTTCTTCATGGATGTAGTTCTTCCTGAGGCTGGAGTTTGCCCTTCATGGACTGGGTCAGCTGATCCCACTGGTCATCTGGCTACGTGTGACGTGGAAGTGGCTGGCACTACCTGCCCTTCCTGTCACTATAAGGAAGTTCAGTTTTTTAGCATTGTCTTTAATAACGATAACGAACTCATTTCAAGTCGCTCTGCTTCATTCATGAATCGGGAAATACAATATTGACTATGCTGGTGGTGTTCTTATTAAACTAATGCAGGACTGGTTCAATAGTTAAATGGCCAGATTGCTTGCCAACCTATGGGGCTGCGCTGGGTAGTTTGAGAATGAAGAGCATGTTTCTACGGTAATCATCTACACAGTACTAAAAAACCAACACTATGGCTGTGCGCAGTGGTGCATGCCTGTAATACCAGTACTCGGGAGGCTGAGACAAGAGGATCGCGGGTTCGAGGCCAACCTCTGCAACTTAGGGAGACCTTCAGCAACTTAGTGAGACCTGTTTCAAAATAAAAAAAATAAAAAGGGCTGGGATGTAGCTTGGAGGTAGAATGCCCCTGGGCTCAATCCTCAGGACCAAAAAAAAAAAAAAAAAGCCAGCAGTTATTCTTGAATTATCAGATCAGATCTGGGGAGAGCTGCTGCCTTCTGGGCTGAGATGGGCTCCGGCTCTGGTGTGGCTGTGACCCTGCCATCGGTCCACCTGGCTTCCTGCCTTTAGTTTTCAGCCGAGTCTGCCTTGCTGCCCATCACCAGGGCGGCACCATAGTTGGTTTTGTGAGCAATTGTAGCTGAAGGAGACCGAATCCCATAAGGCATCCGTGTGTTCAGTGGCTTCAGAATCCGCACCATCACTATGTCATTTTAGGGCTTAAAGAGACCTTAGGCACCACCAAGAGACAGGTTCTATCCCCACACCTGTGACATTTTTCTTTTGAGTCTGCAGTGCGACGGAGAGCCAGGGAAGCTGGTGTCGGCGGAGGTGGGGCGAGTATGGTTTGTCCCCTCTGAAACTCGTGTGGGGTTTGATCCCCATCACGAGGTGGTCTGAGGGTGGATCGTTCGTCTGACTCTGCTGCTCAGAGGCGGGCTTCAGGGAGGTGATTAGGGTCAGAGAAGGTCACTGGGGTGGAGCCCGTCATTGAGTTCTGGTGGCTTCCTGAGAAGAGGGAGAGAGACCACGAGACACACGCACATCCCCAGTCTCCTGCCTAGAACGGCCTGACTCTGCCAACAAGAAGACCCCTCCTGACATGGCCACTCAGCCTTGGCCCAAGACTGTGACACCAAGTGAGCCTCTCTTCTGTATCACTTGCCTGGCCTGCGGACCTGTGCTAGCAACAGCAAGTGGACTAATCCAGGGAGTTCGAGATAGCCAGGACCCACCTCAGAGGCAGCGTGACCAGGCCTGCTCCGGCTGACATGTCTGTTGGGCGCCCATGGCAGAGCCTCGGCAGCGAGGCCACCAGCGCCCTGCAGGTGGAGACGCGGCCGGCACAGGCATGGCCAGTGCAGATGCCGCCCGCCGGTGTGCGCGCACAGCGCGGCCTGTCCCAAGACACGGGCTACAGAACAAAAACGCAGCTGAATGGCAAAGAATCGACGTAAAAAAAGGATCGACTATGTTGCATCATGAGCTGGGGGTGTAGCTCAGTGATGGAGCACTTGGCTGGCTGTGCAAGGCCCTGGGTTCAATCCCCAGCACCCCCCCACACCCCTGCATCAGTAACGTTTTATATCAGCGACATAGTGAGGCCTTGTTTCAAAAGAAGAAAAAGAAAAAAACAGGCTGGGGTGTAGCTTGGAGGTAGAATGCCCCCAGGGTTCAATGCCCAGTACCGAAATAGTAATAATAATAATAATAATAATTATGATAATAATAATGGTATTTTATATTGCTTACCCTTTGAAATGATAATACTTTGTTTTGCATTAAATAAAGAATATTACTAACATTCATCTTATCTGTTTCTTTATACTTATAAAAACATATCTACTTGAAGTTTTAATTTCAAATTTCACGTTGTGTTTTTAACTGGCAGTCCTGACCTGGACCAAAGTGGTTGAATTTGGAGGCAGCTGGGACACAGCCGTGGGCTGAGGACCAGGGGTGTCCCCACAACCAGGCTTTTCCTTTGAACACGGCTTATTTATCCGCCTGCACCTTTTAGCGTCTGCACCTGTCGCGCGGGAGTTTTAATCTAGAACTGGTTTCTGTAGCGCCCTGCTGTCAGGAGTGGTGTGCAGCCCAGGGGACAAGTCTGCGGCCTTGGGTTCAGGTTTCTGGCCCACTGATGACCTGCCCTGTGGCTTGGGCAAATGAGCACACAGTGGTGACATCCGGTCACCTCCAGTTCTTGACGCGGGTCTCTAGAAGGCTGAAGGGGACGGGCTCCGTGAGGGTCATCTGGGCGGCGGGGACCAGGTGGGAGGGGGTTCTGTTGGTTCAGTATGCCCGGCATCTCTTCAATGGATCGTCTGGACTATTTAGCATGGACTCTCCAGTTTGGGTAGACGCAGGCGTCGGTCAGTGTGAGCAGCCATACAGAACCAAGCAGGGGATGCTGTGGAAGCTTCTAGAGCCATAAGGCTCGGTGGAGACAGAGCTCCGTTCGACACCGTCTCCATGCCTGGGTGTCGGCTGGGTACCCCCTCACCACACGTGAGACATTCTGAGCCCCACTTGGCCATACCCGTGAGGCCCCAGAGCGGTGTGACGTTAGGGGGTGTTGGTGCTCAGCGAGGCCCTGGCACTGGAAGGAAATGTACTACCGTCCCCTGTGACCTTGCACTGGGGTTTTCGGTGGTGGGTGGCTCAGTATGCTGTTTGGTCACCCTAGAAGGAAAACTAGATCAGAAAAATAAGGAGAAAAGAAGGAAAACTAGAGGTGAGCAGGGCTCAGAAGATGACCGGGAGGGGACAGCAAGGGGAACGTTGTGTCATTTAAAGGTGGAATGTCTGGTCTGCTAATTGAAAGCTGCCTAGAGGAATGGTTGATATCGATACAATTTACTTAACCAAATTACTGTTATTAGTGGGCAACAATGACAAAGAGTGATCCAGCAGCCCCACATTTAATTTTGGTGATTATTATTTACGTATGATTTATTGCCCCAGCGCGAAGCGCAGCTGGATGGATCACAGGGACGCATCACATTTCCTGAGGCCAAATTTTTGTTTTGTTTTGTTTTGCCAAAACGATGGTTTTATGGAATCCCCAGGATAAGAGTCTGCTCCTGGTACTTCAGGAGGGGGAACACTGAATTATAACTTTGTTTCTAATGAGAGGTTCAACCTTGCCTTTGTTCTTACACAAGAAGTTCTAACCAGAGACCTGGAGAAGGCCGCGAGTCTGACTGCAGACTACAAAGAGGACCTGCTAATACCTGGTTACCTTCACATCTTGAAATGACTTAATGACTGTATGACTCTCATCGCTAGGAAGCAGCTTTTCCAAGCGCTCTGCAAAGACACATACATTCCTAACCCTGCACAGGAAAGAATGAGTGGAGCCATTCTGTGTGGGGAGTAGTGGGGCCCCGTTCTTGTCCCTGTGTCTCATACTGTATCAGAAGATGCTGCCCCGGTCTGTTTCAGGTGGAGCTGGACCGCAGTAGGTAACATGTACGTGTAAGGAAAGATGTGCATTGCAGCATAGGCTTTAAATACAAGTCTCTTTCTTTTATGGGAGTCTTGGAAAGGGGAAGCCTAGGCTGTATCCGACAGTAAACCCAAACACCAGCAGTTAGCAAGGAAGGCGGGTGGAATGGTTTGGTTGAGACAAAAAACAAAAACAAACACACAAACAAAAACAGTAACTGGTCTCCCAAAGACTCATGTTGTCAAGTTTTCTAAGATGTCAATGACTGAGCACTGTGTCCTTTGGGCTCAGGCGGGGCGCCTGGGGCTCTGGATGGAGATGACCAGCCACATCCGTCCTTCGGAGGGGTCTCGGCCACGCCACTCCGTCTGGTGGTCTGGTTTTGAGGAGAAGGCCCCCCTATTTATAGCCAGGATGGAAGCCGGAGGCCTCAGAGTGCCTTCTCAGCCTGTGGCAAACTTCGGTATCAACCTGTGGCCAAGGTCCTCATTTGTAAACCCATAAATTCATGAGAATCCCTCTCTCCTAGGTCCCCTGGTTTTACCCCTTTCTGTTCCCTGACTCTGATATTCAGTATAAAGGAGACTTTCCCCTGAATTCTGTGTGTGTGTGTGTGTGGGGGGGTGATTGAACTGGAGGGATTGAACTCAGGGGCATTCTACCTCTGAGCCACACCCCTAGCCCTTTTTATTTTGAAACAAGGTCTTGCTAAGTTGCCCAGGCTGGCCTCCAACACACAATTCTCTTGCCACAGCCTCTCCAGTAGCTGGCGTGTGCCACCATGCCTGGCCTAATTCCCAAGCAAAATAATTTATTCCCCCCTCCCCTTCCTATTCAAATGCTTACTGCAGAGACTCCTAGTAACAGGGTGTAGTTGGAAGGGTTGAATATTTTCCTGCCTTTTTACCATAATCTCTAACCATTTGGCCTTCAAACCACCCCAAATAAACACCAATTCTAAGTAAATCCAGTGTACTTCTACACAAGAAATGATCGAAGCCAGTGTCTCTCCTGTTCCTCCCTCCTCATTTGGTTGTGACCGGCTGGCTCCCTCACCACAGTCTTCTAGAACACGGGCTGGGCTGGCCACTTTGGAAGGAAGGGCCCTTCTTCCTCGGCCTCCTGCACACTCGCATTGGAGGGAAGCTTGAAGCCAGAGCTATGCCTTGGTGGCCTGCTCCACTCACAATCTGGGAGCTTCTCGTTTGTTCCAATTCTTATTTTTCCCTCAGCGGAACTTTAAACAAATTTGAAAAGTGCAAAAAGAAAAATTATTTTTATGCAAAAGTTAAATTGCCTTGTCCTCCCTACGTCCGAGCATGTCATGTCAAATACTTAACTCGGTTTGTTTATTTCTGTTCCAACTAGATTGGAACATAAATTCTGCCAGTTTTTATTACTGGTTTATCCTGAAGATAGCAATTTTCTGACTTAAACACTGCGATAGGAGCCCACAGGCTTGAGGTTTAACCCCTATTCTATGGTGGGTCTATTTTACATGAAGGGACATTTCTGATCAAATCTAGGCCGCCATTGCTCCAGAGATAAAACAAGGAGACATAGGTGTGGTCAGAGATCCACTGAATCATGTTTTTGAAACAATTTTGAGCTCTTAGGATGAGTTTTAAAAATCTGCAGACATCTTTGTTATCACCATTCTAATTCACCCTCCCTCTCTAGTATATTGCGTCCTTGCTTTTTGATAGTACAGTTGTTTCAGGTGATGTCCTTGAAATACCACAAGATCCCCAAATGTCCTCTGAACCTGCAGAGGCCTTTAGTAGGTGTCCAGGAGAGGGGCACTCTTGAGTGCCTATCAAGCAGATGAACAATTCTAGATATTTTCACAAACAAGGAGTGGCGTTAACTTTGTCCAATATTCAATGCCCAAAGATATGGTTGGGGGGTTTATCCTATATAACAAAGAGCATCTTCTTTCTCCCTCTTTCCCCTTCCCCTTCCCCTCTCTTTCTTATACATACATACAAAGAGAGAAACACAAAAATTTAATATAGTGCCAAGCTTGTATCTGGGAGGCTGAGACAGGAGCATCATGGGTTTGAGGCCAGCCTCAGCAACTTAGGGAGACTCTGTTTCAAAATAAAAAATAAAAATAGGGCTGAGGATACAGCTCGGAGGTAGAATGCCCCCTGGGTTCAGTTCCCCAGTAAAATACACACACACACACACACACACACACACACACACACTCCAATAGAGCATAGGCAAGGACTCAATATAACTCTTGCTTCCCTCGTCTCCATCCTGCCCTAACATAAAAACCTTTCCCTGGTCATTTTAGGATGGATCTTATTTAATAAAATCTTTTCAGCCGGGCGTGGTGGCGCACGCTTGTAATCCCAGTACTTGGGAGGCGGAGACCAGAGGATCCGGGTTCACAGCTAGCCTCAGCTACTTAGTGAGGCCCTCCACAACTTCGTGAGATCCGGTTTCAAAATAAAGTATAAAAAATAGGGCCGGGGGTGTAGCGCGGAGGTAGAATGCCCTGGGTTCAATCCCCGGTACCGCAAAAAAAAAAAAAAAAAAAAAAATCTTTTCAGATGAACACCAAAGACCTAATTAATACAAATTGCATGTGTGAGAGAAAATGGAATTTTTATAATTTGTAAAACAGAGTTGTTCCTCTTGACCCGTGTGGCTTGGCAGCTTGGAAGGCTCCCACGGGCGCAGCCACGTCTGAGGGCGTCGCACACACCATCAAGGGCTTATTAGCTGGTTGACCCTCTAGCAGGCAGTGGTTCCCAACTTAGGAGTTTCTTTTACATAAATGTAACTTTTCTTTGCTAAGAAGACTAGTTGGACTCTGCAGTGATTCATCATTTTTAAATCTATGTTATAGGGGGAGTATAAATGTACCCCGTAAATGTTTAAACGGAATATGGTGTAAAAGAAAATGGGACACGTTACTGGGGCTGGTGGTGTCTGTCACCAGTTAGCACAGGACACTGGCCTTGAATGACCCATTGGTCATTTCCCATCACCCTCCCGGCCTTGACCGACAAAGGGACTTGAGGTATTGTTATAGTTAGATATGAAATGTCCCCAAAAGAGCTCATTTATTAATGTTTGGAGCTGATGTAATTGAGTCATGAGGGCTGTAATCCCAGCAGTGGATCAATCTACCGCAATGGATTTTTCTGGGGTGTGGCCTAGGCCGATAGGGTGTGGCTGGAGGGGTCGGGTCCCTGGGGTGCGGCCTTGGAGATTATATGTGGTTCTTCCCCCTGCTCTCTCTCTTGCTTCCAGCCTCTATGATGTGAGGGGCCCATGTGCTCTCTCTCCACCTCCGCCGCCATGCCCTGAGATCCATGGTCCCGGCCTCATGTGGACTGAACCCCAAACCATAAGAAAATAAACCTTCCTTCTTCCAAGCTATATGGTCAGGTCTTTAGATTATGGCTGTAGGAATGCTGACCGGAACAGGGCTATTTTGGTGGGAGGTTTTCTGCAGGCCCGCATAGGTCCATGCATTGTTGAATAGGATGAGGAGTGGGATTGTGGATGGGTGCCATGAGCCACACCGGCACAGACACAGACCTTCTGTCCCCTCCTCCACATTTCTGAGGTATAAATCCCACTCCACACATGGAAACTCTCATTCACATCCTAGTTTGGTTCCAAGAAGTGGACTGGTCCAAGTTCAGTTCCCACCCTCCTGGGTTACCACAAATAGTCTCACTCCCTCCTTCTTCCTCCTCACCCCCGACTCCCTAGTCGGCGCATTCCCCTGAGGGCTTGAGTCTTCCACGAGTCTCTAAGAGGCTCCTTTAATGGGGAGGGCAATTCTAACAAAGTATAATCTCTATACTCATCTCACTGCACCTAAGATACTTTGCACACATTAGGTACTTAAGAAAGGGTATTTTTAAAATTGTTAATATTTGTAATGTCCCATGCTTAGTTGTCTTAGGGATTTAAGAATGAGACTAATGGTTTTGGATGCTTTCTGGCACCCTGGATTACTCCTTAAATGTTGTCAGTCCCCCTGGTCATAGCCTGCATCTTGCTGTAGTCTTGCTGTATTTTTTTTCCCTGTATTGGGGATTGAACCCAGGGCTACACCCCCTTTTTATTTTAAAACATGTTCTTGCTAAGTTGCTGAGGGCCTTGAACCTGCGACCCTTCAGGTGGCTTTCCCCTGAGGTATTGCCCTGCTTGGTCTTGTCAGAAAGGAAGCGAGATGACACAGGGTAGCTAAATCACGGTTTGAGTTGGTTCTCACAGGGGGATATAGTTTTGATTGGTAGAAATGGGAACAAAGGGCGTTCAGCCAGAGAGAAAATCATGTGTGAAACCATTTTGAGGTTGATGAGAGAGAAGATAAAATAAACAACAGAAGGGATAAAAGCTGATCCTGGGGAGGTGGGTCGTGACTGATTGCAGAAGACTGAACCTGGCCGTCACAGAGGGAGGATTTCCCGTTGAACGCAACAGGGAGCCACGGAGGAGTCCATCCATTACCGACGTTGAAAAGCAGTCTTTACAAGTTATGCCGAAGAACGTATGTGGTAAGTCCAATTTAGCTGCCGACTTTGTAACTCTGAATTAAGAAGTTTAATCAAAATCTGTGCTATCGATTTTCCCAGACTCTTGAAAACCCCCAATATATAAAACAAGTTCCTTTTGAATAGTAATGTAGGGCTATATTTTCTTTAGCATCTAATTACAATGTCTAACTTTCTAAGTGCTGGGAGGGGCTGATCAGCCACACCCCGCTGGTCAGGTACCTGTGAGTTTCGTCTTTGTATGCTGAGCTGAGCCCTCCGCCCCAGCCTGGACGTGTACAGACGTAGCGTAGTGTTCCACACGAACAAAATGAGCTTGATGTCGTGTACCGGGACGCCCTGACTTCAGAGGCTGGAGGGAAGGTGGTTGTGAACTCTGCACAGTGAGGGGTGGTGCTGAATGCTTTTGTCAGTTGTAAATCTGCAGCGCTGATGGTGCGTCTGTGTGCAGTGTTCTGACGCTTCTCGGGGAGCGATATTTTTCTTCAGGCATACAACTTGTGAAGTGAATGTTAAGCCTTAGATAAGCGCACGGGACTGAGTCCACGCCGCCCGTGGCCCGAGTCTGTGTGCCAAGTCTTCTCCGTGCTGTGATCCAATGCCTGACGCACGAAACTTGGAGAAAGAAAGGTTTTATTGTGGGGCTTGTAGTTCTGGAAGTTTCCAAGTCATGGCTGCAGAGCTCAGGGGACAGCAGGGGTGGGGACAGCCACCCTCAGCTAATGGCAGCAGAAGCAGAATGAGAGAAGGGGCAGAGAGGCAGCGCTGGAGCAGCCAGCCATGCCTGCGGCGGCCGTGTCCCACCTCCGAACGACACCGGCGTGTCTGACACATGAGGTGTTGGGACGTTTTACAACCAAACCGTAACACACTGACCTAGATTTTGGCCTGCTATAGAAATGGAGAAACGGTAGAGAGCAATGGGTAAGTTACCACCCGAAGCCCGCACAGTGTGCCTCGCTGCTGCTTCTCCCAAGGAGGAGGAATCGGGCAGGGCAGGGCAGGGCTGGCTCTCTACAAGGGAATGTCCTTGTCAGGACAATGTCAAATAAATTTGACTGTAATGAGAAGACTTCCCACCTGGGGCGAAAGCAAGGTACCAAGAAATCTCCTCCGCGAAGCCACCCAGCCCACTCCTCCCCCAGGTGGGCAGCGTCTGCCTTTCCGCGTGGAGGGTGAGCGGCTTCGTGGACTCGCGGCGTTTGCAGCTGCCAGCAATGAACGGCCTTCCCTCCGCCCAGCTCACGCTGGACCCCAGGCAAAGAAAACGGGGGCGAAAGAAATCAGCACTTGCTCGCCTGCTTTCTGCCAGACTTGGGCTCTGCCTTCGCGTGCCATTGTGGGCAACCGGACAGCCAGGTGCGTTAGTCACGCCCTCTTTCTAGTCAGGGGAGTGGAGGCCACGGGAGGAGGCCCCGTCATTTGCATGTAGGCACCGTCGAGGTGTCGGGGAGGGAGCGTGTGAGTCTGTGCGTATGTGTATCTGTGTATGTCTGTGTGTTTGTGTGCCTGTGTACATGTGTGTGCGCCCATGTGTATGTACGTTTCTGTAGGTGTGCATGTTTACATGCGCCTGTGTATGTATGTCTGTGTATGTGTCTGTTGGTATGCATGTGTGTGGCACCTGAGTATGTTGTGTATCTAAGTATGGACTGTGTATATCCGTGCATCTCTGTATGTGTTTGCATGTGTATTTATCTATAGGTGTGCATGTGTGTGTGTGACACCTGTGCATGTCATGTATCTGTCTATATGTGTGTCTGTACGTGTGTTTGTATATATCTATATGGGTTCATGTGTGTGTGTACCTATGGGTATGCAAGGGTGTGTGCACCTGTACATGTTGTGTGTGTGTGTGTCTGTGTGTCTATGTGTGTGGTGTTTGTGTATCTGTGTATATCTATGTGGGTTCATGTATGCGTATGTACCTGCAGATATGCACGGGTGTGTGTACCTGTGCATGTTCTATCTGTCGGTTTGTCTGTGTCTGTGTGTCTCTATGTGTGGTCTTTGTGTATCTGTGGGTCTGTGCATGGTCTACTATGTAATTTCCACTACCATTCTATTCATCCTCTTTCCTGGTACTTTAATCATTTCATTTGGCCTACACTGATTGCTTACCTGAATTGGCCTAGAAATAAGGATACTAGCTATTATCCATGTCCTAACTGTAGTTGTGCATGTGTGTGCACCTGTACATATTGTGTGTGTCTATATGTGTGGTCTGTGTGTATCTGTGTGTGTATGCATCTGTGGGTGTGCATGTGTGTTGTGTGTGTGCACCAGCTTGGGACTAGTGCAGGAGGCAAGGCTTGAAGAAGGCATGGTCACCTGCAGGCAGGGGCGGCGCCTTCCTTGGCTCTCCCTGCGTGGAGTCTGCAGGGGAAGCAGCGGGCACGGGCTTGGGTCTTGCTCTCCCAGGTCTGATGCACTTGGATCTGCTTGTTTCTATAATGAAAAAAACATGCTTTTTCTCATGGATAATAACTTTTGACTTTCTGGACAGCTCTTTTGTTTTGTTTACTTTAGCATAAAGTATTCCACCCTTTAAAAATATTACTCTCTTTTATCTGTTTTATAGTATTAAAAATACATCAGTGTGTTTATATTTAAAAATGGGAAATGTCAAAAACGTTTTTATAGCATCTTTCTTTTAATCTTTTTTTTTAAAGGGCTCAGAGGGGGGAAATAGCTTCTAGATTATGTTCTATTTTGTCCATTTGAGCAAGGACTTGATTTTTCTATTAAGGATTCCAAGTCTTTTGTGTTGGACAGATGTTCAGGAGAAAAAAAAGGCGTATCTCACATCTCTGGTCCTAGTAGTTTGTAGTATATGGTAATGTAACTTTGGAATATCAGGAGTAAGATCTTTTTTTAGCGATATTTAGATTTTTAAAAAGCATTCACTTTTGAATGATGCCGTGTTCAGACATATACTTCACTTTTGGTTTTAGGCGTTTGGATCATAACTTACCATGCTTTACCGTAGGGCCCAGGGGTGATCATACAGCTTCCTCCTGGGCCGGCTCAGAGGCATGCAGAGAGTGCGTGAGCCAGTTCAGTCCCCTGTGGTGGAAATACCTGTGAATGTCTCTCTGCCTGGCGACATGGAAGGGAAACTCCCTTTGCCGTGGGTAACTTCAGGCTGTTGTTCACAGAAGCAACGACCACATGAAAGGTTTTCAGTTGTTGACAACATAAACAGATGGAAATACTGGAAGGAAAAAAATTCTACCACTAAAAAAGTCAAGAGTGGGGCTGAGGATGTAGCTTAGTGGTCGAGCACTTGCAGAACACGAGCAAGGCCTCAGGTTCAATCCCTAGTCCCGAAAGAAAAAAAAGTCAAGAGCATTTTTTATTTCTTTTCAAGCAACGAAACAAGCACTCCAAGGAATCCAATTCATCCACAAATTAGTAATGCTTGACAGCTTATTTTGGTGTGAGGAAAGCATTTAGTCTCTCACAAAAGCTTATTAAGAAGATACAGGCCTGTGATGTGAATGAGTTCCACAGTGGCTAACATGAGATGATGGGGTATCGTTCAACTGCTAAAATTCTACATCTTGAGGGCCACTCAGTCCTCTAGAGTTACAGAGACGCAGCCGCAGAAGAGTCAAGTTATATTATGGAAGATCTAATTATCTGCAGCTAAATTTCTTTCTTTCTTTTTTTTTATGGCACTGGGAATTGAACTCAGGGGTATTATACCTCTGAGCTACACCCCTAGTCCTGTTTTATTCTTTTATTTTGAAACAGGGTCTCACTAAATTTCTGAGGGTCTCACTAAGTTGCTGAGGCTGGCCACGAACCTGCAATCCTCCTGTCTCAGCCTCCCAAGTACTGGGATTACGAGCATGCACAACCACACCTGACTGTGTTTGTACATTTCTAAAAGATGAAAACCAACAAAAAGAAAGAAATAGGAATGATCCCAGGTCACCTGGCCATTGTGTCAACGGCTCCTTTGCTCTGAGAAGCTCTTCAAGGTTGGACGCCATTTCTGTTTGTGCAGCCTCGCTTCCTTGCATATTGTCAAAGTGGAGGCGATGAATTCTTGGTATTTTATGGGATTCATTCGGATGTGTTTTTCTTGTTTATGTCATTTTATTCTGTCTGAGAAAAGTCCTCTTACGGTCATCATGATGCCCCAGGGCAGCGCCATCTCTCTTCAGAACCGTTCTTACTCTGAGGGTGATGGAGAAAGGGCTCCTGGGACAACCCAACAGACGGGTCTCTCTGCTTGGTACTGGGGATTGAACCCAGGGGCATTCTACCTCCAAGCTATACCCAAGCCCTATTTCATTTTATTTTCCCTGCTGTTCCAATTAGCCACTGAGAACATTCTTATTCCCAGGCCCAAAACAGGGGCAGAGCTTCATCTGCTGGTGTGAGACACCTCACTCTCACTAAGTTGTGGAGGGCCTCATTAAGTAGCTGAGGCTGACAGCGAACCTGGATCCTCCGGTCTCAGCCTCCCAAGTACTGGGATTACAAGTGTGCGCCACCACGCCCAGCTGGAACACATATTTGATCAACCAATGAATCAGTAGACTGGCAATGTGTAAGAGTACCACTAGAAAATTGAACTCTCTGCTTGCTGATTTTCGGATAATCAGGCTGCAATGATATGCATGTCACCACCATGTCTAACTCATCAGGAGTTTCAGAGTGAGAGGAGGTGGTGCGTCCCATCCCGCAGGCCCAGGGGACCGTGTGGTCCCTCGTGCTAACCCGCTGGCAGGGGTGCAAGGAATCGTGAATAAAGGCCACAATCGGACCGGGCCTGGCCAGTTTCTGCGTACCTGACACGTTCTTTCTTCTTGCAGAAGAAACGGTTCCTAGGTGAGAGAGAGACAGAACTGGTTTTGAGTCAATACTGGAAAAAGCTCCGCGCCGAGCTGGATGGGCGCCATTCTTTCCAGTGGAAACGCTGACTCGCGGCACCAGCCCGTTGTAAAATCTGGTGAAACGTGCATAAAAACCCCGCATCTGGTTTGAGATTTATCTTTGCTACCAAGTCAAGCTGTCTGCATTTTTGATGTGCTTTGGAAAGCCTGTTCACGCAGGGATGAAGGGCTACCTGAAGAGAGACTCAAAAGGCAAATAATATTTGGGAAGAAATACAGGACAGAAGAGTTTCTCTTGCTATTATGATGGCTTAATTATTAAAGATGCTATTGCTATTGCAACTTGCACGTCTCTAGACAACCAGTGAAGGATAAATATGAGCGTACGGTAAGGACTTTCAGGTAGTGGTTGTTTTTGTTTTTGCTTTTTGACAACAGTGTCTGGCCCTGCTCACAGCAAAATTCATTAAACTGGGCTTTGTGCAATGCGAGTGACATGTTAATGAGCGATACTCCAAGAAATAACCTTGCAAAGCCATGGCGTTTACTGTGTGGACACGCGTTTATTTTTATTTTTTGGTTCTGGGGATTGAACCCAGGGTCATTCTATCTCTGAGCTATACCCCCAGGTCCTTTTAAAAAATTTAATTTTAAAACAGGGTCTTGCTAAGTTGCTGAGGGTCTCAGTAAGTTGCTGAGGCTGGCCTCCAACTTGTGATCCTCCTGTCTCAGCCTCCCAAGTACTAGGATTACAGCTGTGTGCCACCGCACCTGGCTTGCGTGGACACTCTTAAAGGCATGGCTTACTTCTTCTCAACACCCTCTGTGCTAGGGCCCATGGGAGAGGGTTAACTTAATGTACCTGCAGAGAGAAACTTGGTTCTCTTTGAGGGATTGATTTAATTCTCTGTTGAAAAATTCTTTTACAATTATGTTCTCTATAGCCACTCGTAGCCCCAGTCAGTTACTGTCAGTTGGAGCTTATAGACTGGCTAGGCAGTTTAGCTTCTCACCTGGTATTGACACTCTATTCCAATTGAATTTTACAAATTTTAATCTCTATTTTGCTATGTTATGGTGTGTCTTTCCGGTTAGCTGCTGCATATAATTTGGCGAATGAGGAGAGGATCTGCTGTGCTTAGCCGTTTCATCTGAAGGCAAGGACATTTCCTTGCTTGATAATGAATGTTGGCCTCGGTTAGACGATGGCCGAGTATGTGTATCTGTGGCTCGCTTGCTTGCGAGGCTGATGGGAACCTATTTGAAATAACCAGACCAAATGCCAAGAAAAATAACGTGTACTCTCCCAGTGTCATCTGGGACGAGAACTCGGTGTGGGGAGCCTCCAGCCTTGCTTGAGATGGCGTGTTTGAAAATACTTCGCAGAAGTCTCAGCTGCGGGCCGAGGCTCGGGGCGGGAGTGCGGGGGTGCGATCCGTCTGCGGCCACCTGCAGGACCTTCATTGCATCTCCAGTGGAAGTTGGTCCTCTCCCCTTCCTAGGTCTCCACAGCACCAACCACAAAACAAAAAGCAAACAAAAAGCCAGTCTCAAAAGTTGAATTTCTGTGCGTCTTACTGAAAACGGGTCAAATCTGTCTATGGGTCGTCTCTGGGAAGTTTCAGGCTCCTCAAGCTGGAGCTTTCTCACCTCCCAGCCCCATCCTCTCCCTGCCTCCTGGCTGCTGTGGGCATCATCTTCCACCCACACGCGAGAGCCGCCTCTGGGACTCATCCTTTACACCCCTGCACACCATCTCCACACCCGGTTAATTTTTTTAATTTTTTGGTAGTACTGGGGATTGAACCCAGGGATAGTCTACCTCCAAGCTATATTCCCAGCCCTATTTTATTTTTTATCTTGAAACAGGGTCTCCCTAAGTTGCTGAGGCTGGCCTCAGATCTGCGATCCTCCTGTCTAAGCCTCCCAAGTACCACGCCCTGTCATTTTATCTACTAAATATCTTCAGATGTTCCCAGTTCTCTTCATCTTTTACACAGAATGACTTGGGTCCGAGCTGCCTTTGTCTCCTATGTAGCCCATGAAAATAGCCTTTTAATCTATTTTATCACATCCACGTAGACCTGCGGAATCTCTGCTGCAGCCAGAGTGATGATTTTTCTGGAAGAAAACCTTTCTTGATATTCCCGAAGATTGAATCCTGTATTGCACTTTCTCAGGGTGAGATACAGTGAACCTGCCATTTGGAAATCAGTTTTATCATTTACTATGATATCAGGTTCTCATTTTGTTATATAGTCAGGGAGTTTGGACAAATGTGTACACCCATCTAACCACCATCAGAATCAAGATTTGGAACATGGGGCTCCATCCATTTTCTTTATGTCTCTTTTCTACCACATCTTCCCACCAAGAAATGACTGGTCTTCTTATGTAACTGTCAATTAGCTTTTACTTTTTAAGAATTTAATATAAATAGAATAACATAGTAATTCTTTGTCTCTGGCTTCTTTTGCTCAACATACTGTTGTTGAGGTTCGTTCACTTTGTGGTGTGTATCAGGAGCTCATTTCTTTATTCATATTGCCTGAATAGTATTCCACTGTATGGATATACCATAATTGGTTAATTCACCTGTTTAGGGCATATGGATTGATTCTGGTTTGGGGATAATGCGAATATAGATGCTGAAGTTGGGTGTGGTGACACACACCTGTAATCCCAATATTTGGGAGTCTGAGATAGGAGGATAGCAGGTTTGAGGCCAGCCTCAGCAACTTAACAAGTCCCTCAGCAACTTAGCTAGACCCTGTTTCAAAATAAAAAATAAAAAGGGCTGTAGCTGTAGCTCAAAGGTAGAATCCCTGAGTTCAATCCCCAGTACAAATAAGACAAAACAAACAAACAAACAAACAAACAAACAAAAAACATGCAATACCCATCCAATAACCAAGGTCATTCTTCACAGAATCAGTCCTTAAATTCATTTGGAACAACAAAAATCCCAGAATAGCCAAAGTAGTTCTCAGCAATAAGAACCATGCAGGAGGCATCAGAACACCTGACCTCAAACTATACTACAGAGCCATAGTAATAAAAACAGCATGGTATTGGCACAAAAGCAGACACATAGACCAATGGAGCAGAATAGAAGACTCAGAAACAAATCCACACACTTACAGCCAATTGATTTTTGACAAAGGAGCCAAAAACATATACTAGAAAAAAGATAGCCTCTTCAACAAATGGTGTTGGCAAAACTGCTTAACCACATACAGAAAAATGAAAATAAACCCCACTTTCTCACCCTGCACAAGAGTCAATTCAAGATGGATCAAAGACCTGGAAATTAGACCAGAGACCTTGCAGCTACTTGAAGAAGGCATAGGTCCAACTCTTCAACACATAGGCACAGGCAAAAGTTTCCTCAACAAGACCCCAAAGGCACAAGAAATTATAAAAGAGGATCAATACATGGGATTGCATTAAACTGAAGAGCTTCTGTGCAGCAAAGGAAACTATCAAGAACCTCAACAGAGAGCTGACAGAATAGGAGAAGATTTTTGCCAGCTACTCCTCTGATAGAGGACTAATATCTAGAATATACAGAGAACTCAAGAAACTCACCACTAAAAAGATAAACAACCCAATCAAAAAATAGGCAAGTGAACTAAATAGGCACTTCACAAAAGAAAATATACAAATGGCCAATAAATGTATGAAAAAATGTTCAACATCATTAGCAATCAGAGAGTTGCAAATCAAAACTACCCTGAGATTTTACCTAACCCCAATTAGAATGGCAATCATTAAAAACACAAACAATAACAAATGCTGGCAAGGATGTGGAGAAGTAGGAACTCTACTACACTGTTGGTGGGATTATAAATTAGTGCAACCACTTTGGAATACAGTGTGCAGGATCCTCAGAAGATTGGGAATGAACCTACCATATGACCCAGCAATACCACTTCTAGGCATCTACCCAAAAGAATGGAAACCAAACTACCAGACTAATGCATGCGTCTCTATGTTTATAGCTGCACAATTCACAATTGCCAAACTATGGAACCAGCCAAGATGTCCATCAACAGATGAATGGATTACAAAACTATGGGATATGCACACAACGGAATTTTATGCAGCCATAAAGAAGAACAAAATTTCATCATCTGCAGGGAAATGGATGGAATTAGAGAATATTATGCTTGGTTAGATTAGTCAGTCGCAAAAAGTGAAAAGTCGGATGCTCTCCCTAGTATGGGGAAGCTAGGGAGAATAGGGCATAGGAGGGACTCCAGACAAAGATGGAGAAAACCCTAGATGAGTAAAGAAGGCAACCTAACTGAGGGAGATGGACGGGGAAGAGGGAAACACCCTAATGCACAGGATGTACGTGCACAAACTTATCAAAGTCAACTACTATGCCGAGCACGAGGAGGGAAGGGGGAGGGATTGGGGGTGGCAATTGGGGGAGGGCTAATTGATGGATGTGTGCATGTATACTTCTACCACCCTGAAACCCATCAAGATGTATGATTACAATGCATCAAATAAATAAATAAGAGAAAAATCATAAATGAGGCTGAATTTTTACAAACTGCATTTCCTGTTGCTGTTGAGATGATCACATGGTTTTTCTTCCCTTTTATTTTCCTATTAATATGATGGATTAAATTGGTGGGCTTTGTAGATGATTTCTGTGAGTCTAGCTTGACTACTGCTATTCTGAATGAAAACGACATCGCCAACTTGAGCTGTTTTGTTTTTTCTCTTCTCGCAACATCATTTCAATGAAGCGGCTGTCTCTGGGTGTCGAGAGCACGGGGTCTGGCTGCGGGGGCCTCTCAGCTCCCCGCTTCTAACTGTGTGACCACAGCAAACTATTTCACCTTCTGAGATTCCGTGGCCTACTCCGTGTGATTTGTGTGAGATTGGATGGGAACGCGCTGGTGGTGCCTGGGGCTGTGGCCACGCGACGGTCACATTGTGTGTCAGAGTTCTGAGCATCACACGGGAATCATTCCCTCGGCATTACTGACTTAGGCCAGGATAGGTGCTAGTATTTGCTTTTCCACAGATGAAGAAGCAAGGCACAGAAACATGCTAGAATTTGCTGGAGCTCCACAGTGGGCCAGCAGCAGAAGAGGAAATCAGCCTCTAGAGTCCACCTCGAAGCCCCAGCTGGAGCCGGCATCACTACACATTTACTCTCATTAGCATACTGTCCACATCATGTTAATGCTCTTGTAATACATGAGCATACTGTGTGTATCATTTACTATTATACTACTGTTATTACTTATTATATTATTACTATTGATTTGTTTCCTGCCACACCTCGGCAACATTAGCTATTTGGAAATCTTAGTTCCCACACACAACGTAGATATTTGGACATTTTACACTGCTGCATTATGGGGGCTAGGCTTGGAGCGTGGGGAAATATTTTTTGCCCAAGTTCTGTAAATTGTGCTTTAGTTTCTGAAAAGACCAGAACAGTATACAATATTCTGGGTTTTTATTTTGGTATGGGGAATTGAACTCAAGGGCACTCTACCACTGAGCTATATCCCTAGCCCTTATTTTATTTTGAAAGAAAGGTATTTTATGCTATTTCTTTTTTTTTTTTTTTTTGGAGAGGAGCAGACTACAAAAGAGGGTACCTACATTGTCCTATTTCTGATGCTTGTTTTGGGAGAAACTACATTCATTTAGCTGTTTAACAAACTTGCAGACTTTCTTTGTGCTAAAAAATAAATGCATTTTGTTTTTGAAGCAAGATTTAAAGAGACTGCTTAAACAAAGATCTGTGTTTTCCAGATAGCCTGAAACAGTTGTCACTTACAGTAGGTAAGCAGTGTGACACACACCCCTGCTTTCCTGACTTGGCACTGGGCGCACAGGGGGAGGTTTGTCTAGACATTTGAATGAAAAGCACCCTAGGGAAAGACTCTTTTTCTTTCCTTTTTGGTTCTGGGAATTAAAACCAGGGCCTCACACATGCTAAGCAAGTGGTCTACCACTAAACTACTACATCTTGAGCTCTGGAAAGATTTTTTTTTTTTTTGGTGGTACTGGGGATTGAACCCAGAGTCATTCTACCTCCGAGCTATACCCCCAGTCCTTTTTACTTTTGGTTTTGAAACAGGGTCTCTCTTAGTTGCTGAGGTGTCACTAAGTTGCTGAGGCTAGCCTTGAACCCATGATCCTCCTGTCTCAGCCTCCTAAGTATTGGGAAAGATTCTTAATTTCTCATTTCATCAGAGCTTTGCACTCAGCAGAGCACACAGAGCAAGTGTGGTGTGTGTGTGTGTGTGTGTGTGTGTGTGTGT
>PVJS01024090.1:0-23276 GCA_004027185.1 Glis glis
TTGTCATTGGAGTCCCTTTTGTGTCCCCACTACTCCCTAAGTTGCGCATATTAATGAAAATATATGTCCCTTCTTTTTTTGTGATTGGCTAATCTCACTTAACATAATGTTCTCCAGATCTTTCCATTTTCTTGCAAATGCCAACAACAGCAATTTAACAGCTCTCATTACAGATGGGTCTCTGACATCAGACTAGAAGGCACAATGTCATTGCAAAAGAATAACAGTGACATGTACTATTCTGTTTCTTTCCTTTCTTGATTTCTTTCCATTCTTACTTTTTAATCTCCTTCCTGTCTTCCCACCTTTCTTACCATTTTTTCTTTCCCTTCTTTTGCCGTCATTTTCCTTCTTCTCTCTTCTTTCCCTTTCTTTTTTTCTCCTTTCAAGAAGGCTCAGTTGTTTATTTAGAATGCTGCCCTGTGGTGATACATACTCACCATGGTAATATAACCAACAAAATTGCCCCGATGTCAGAAATGCCACACTGAAGACAAAAGGAGGAGAAAGCTTTGTCACCAAGCCAGTGGCAATTAATATTTATTTATTTGGTTGAGTCTCTCTCTCCTCTTACCTGCTATATTTCATAAGAACTACATTATTTAAGATGATGTGTGAGGCAGTCATTGGTACTTTGGAGAAAAGGAAAGAAACCAAGCACATGCAGATCACTTTGAGAGTGACGATGGATTTTCCTCCCTGTCCTCTTCCCCTGTGTTGATCTCCTTAGTGCTCAAATCAGTGAAGTGAAGCAGAAAACCCACTGGGCTGGGAGAAGAAAGATCCCAGTTGACTCCTGTGTAATGTCCTTGGACAAATTAATAAACTACTTGAGCCTCAGTTGTGTGATTTGTAAAATGAGAGAGGTTTTTGATCCTAGGCTATAAAAAGGTTCTCCTCTGCCAGTTGACTTGCTTCTGATGCCTTCATAGACAACATCAATGGTAGCAGTAATAAATATACTTTATGTGCCAATTACAGTTCCAAGTATTTAATACATATCACTTCCCCAATGCTCACAACAAACCTGGTTAGGCATATGCTAGGGCCATCATCTTCTAGCTGAGAAAATGTGAGGGATGGAGAGATTAAGTACTGTGCCCAGTACTCATTCTGGCATAGAGCCTGATTTGAATCATGAAATTCTATACCTAGATATCATGCTGTTATCACTTTGAGAGGACTTAGATTTCTGTGATTTCAGATTTGGCCACTAGTGCTGAGCAGCCCCACTCAATTGACCCCAAGTTATTGACTGTGCATCCAACTCTCCAACTCTCCATCTGTAAAGACAGCATCATGGTGCTTTCCGCAAGGATACTTGGAGGAGTTTAATGCTATGCTGCCATTTCATTAGACAAAAGAGGCTGGGTTTATGATTCAGTAACCATTTAACTTCCAAAGCTTAGTCCTTTAGACAGCAATATGTTTGTCACCATGTTTCAGGCTCAGCGCACTTGGTAAGGAATTCACAGACCCAGGCTAATGGAGGGTCTCGCAGCAGAAAGTTACCTGCCCACAGCAGAGGAGGAGACAACTGGAGACTTTCACATCTTTGCTGCTAATCTGAATGTGACCCACACCCCAGCCCTTGGTCACAACTAGCCATGTGGCTCTGCCGAGCTGTAGTAGAGTTAGAAAATACAGTGGAAAAGAAAATAAGATCCTAAGTCAATATTACTCCCTCTGTCACAAATGTAAATGTCTTTCATAAGCTTCCTGCCATGTGGTAATCACTCAATAAATAGTTACTGGGGCCACTATCAGCCCCACCGTAATCAAAACATTAACAGGACATTATCATCTATCATGCAGCCTTGCAAAATTGATACTGGAATTTGACATGCTCAGTATCATGATTATAAAGAGGTTTTATGAAATGGATGGGAATTAACAGACATGACAGATGATGGCATTTTGAAACCCCCCAAAAAGTATCAATTCTTTTCAAGTCATGGAACAATTTGGAAAAATTGCTTACACAGTTAATTCATTCTTGTTTAGCTTTTCTTTGTAGGCTGTTCCTATCTCCGTCAGACTCACCATAAACCAGTAAAACTCGGGGATTGTCAAAGGTACAGCTTGGCCATGTCATTGGCTGATTGAATATAAATCATCCCCATTCTTTTATGCCTCATCAGCTCATTTATAAGGTAATGCCCTTTATTATGACAGATTTTATGATATTTTGTGATGACCAGCCATGGGGAGAGAAAAGTTTAATGCACTGACATCTAATTTTATTATCTCTGGTACCTATTCATTTTTTTTAGAAGCATTTCTTGACTTTGTGCCAGTTTAAGCATGAAGCTTTAAAAATTAGATGATGACAGGGTCGGGAATTAAACCTTTAAATCAGAACAGGATCACAAAGACAAATCGCAAAGAGATTTTAGTCATTTAGCATCTCCCCAGCATGCTAATAAGTGGTACTCACAAAGTAAAAAAGCACATCGCAAACCCATGCTCCAGCAAGTGCAGGTGTGTTAAGGTGGTATTTCGGGGCCAGATGGTGACTTATGAACATGACCCCAAGATAAGGGAAGGATGCAAACATATATTGAGTGGTTTTTTAAAGTATCAAAGCTTCAGGTTAATTCTGGGTTAAGAAAGACACAATTGTTGTTACTAAAATGTAGTGTTTTTATGTAGCTCAATGGTAGAGTGCATACTAGCATGCACGGGGGGGGGGGCTGGGCTTAATCCCTAGCACTGTAAAAAAAAAAGAAAAAAAGTTTTAAAGTAACTTGATCAACATTCTCACTGCAGCAGTAATCAAAAAAGCCTGACCACACAACTTAGAGGAAGGAAGATTAATTTGCTCACAGTTTTTGGTGATTTTGGGGTTCAGTCCCAAAATGTGATGTGGGGCTGAGGTCTGATGTGGGGGTGATGTGGGGCTGTGGTCTGCAGAGCTCAGGGCATGGCGGTGGGAAACAGAAAGAGGGAGAGAGCAAGGGCTCTGCTCTCACATCATGGAGGCCAGAAGCCAGAGACAGCAAACAAGGAAGGGGATTCAAAGACACCAGCACAGTCCCCAAGGCCACACCCCCAGGGACCCACCTTCTCCAGCCACACCCCACCTGCCTAGGTGACCACCCAGTAGATCCATTACAATGGATTTATCCGCTGGTGAGATTACAACCCTTGTGACTTAATTACATCAACTCTGAACATTAATACATGAGCTCTTCAGGGGGACATTCTACATCTAACCATAACAATTATGCAAACCATTTAGTCTTTCTCGACATCTAGGTTTATATGAATGTTATATGAAGATTATGATAATAACTACATCCATGTCACCATACAGGATGTTTTACCCACAGTATCTCATTATATTTTAAAAAATACCACAAAGGGGTTATAATTTTTCACATGTTAAAATGTGAAAAATAAGGTTCCAGTTGGACAGGATAAATCAGTTCTGGGGATCTACTAGACAGCCCAGTAACTATGGTTAGTAATAATGTATTATGTACTTGAATATTATTAAGAGAATACATTTGTCATTTTGATTCTCACCACACCAAAAAAAAAAAAGAAAAGAAATGAAGTGTGTATGATCCGACGATGGCTGTGTTAATTAGATTGATTTCATCATTGTAAAGTGTATACATCCATCAAACCATCACATATATAATAACTATAAATACGTTTACTTGTCGATCATACTATAATAAAGTTGGAAAATTTAAGGAAAGTGTAAAAATAAAAAGCAGAAGCAGAACGAGGTACATTTTAGCTCATTTCACACACCAGCTTTCTTTTTCAAAGCGAAACACTAGCTTGTGCACGCGGTTTACAGCTGCAGTCCCCTCTGGCTGTGGTGGTCTTTGGGAGACTTAGCCTGGCTGGCTTGGTCTCAGCATTTGGATCAAAACAAATCTGTCTGGGTGGAGGAGGGTTCTGCCCTGTGGCAGTAACCCCTCCCTCCCTTCAAGGATTATCATCCTTGGATTTGCATCTGAATGCATTGCCCAATAAGGAAGCACTGTGTGCCGGGCATGGTGGTGTACACCTGTCATCTGGTGCTGGGGAGATTGAAACAGGAGGATCTCAGGTTAGAGGCCAGGCTCAGCAACTTAAAGAGACCCTATTTCAAAATTTAAAAAAATGGAAACCAAATTACCAGACTAATGCGTGCGTATCTATGTTTATAGCTGCACAATTCACAATTGCCAAACTATGGAACCAGCAAAGATGCCCATCAACAGATGATTGGATTACAAAACTATGAGATATGTACACAATGGAATTTTATGCAGCCATCAAGAAGAACAACATTACGTCATTTTCAGGGAATTGGATGGAATTAGAAAACATTATTCTTAGTTAGATTAGTCAGTCACAAAAAGTGAAAAGTCGGATGCTCTCCCGAATATGCCGAAGCTAGGGAGAATAGGGCGTAGGAGGGACTCCAGACAAATATGGAGAAAACCTCAAATGAGTAAAGAAGGCGACCTAACTGAGGCAGATGGGAGGGGGAAGAGGGAAACACTCTAATACACAGGATGTACATACACAAACTTATCAAAGTCAACTACTGTGCTGAGCACAAGAAGGAGGGAAGGGGGAGGGAATGGGGGTGGGAAGTGGGGGAGGGTTCATTGACCCATGTGTGCATGTATACTTCTACCACCCTGAAACCCATCAAGATGTGTAATTACAATGCACCAATAAAAAAAAATTCATACTAAAAAAACATAAAAAACAAAAAAGGACTGAGGGTGTAGCTCAGAAGTAGACTGCTCCTGGGTTCCATCCTCAGTACCAAAAAAAATAAATAAATAAACCACAAATACTTTGCTCTGTGTGCTCTTTTATATCTTACTATCTTTTCTTCAGTGCTTATAATAATATTATTAAATATTACTATTAAATAATATTGTTATTAAAATATTATCATTATTATTATTAGAGTACTCAGGAAGTATTTTGTCAAGTTTTTCAGTTTGTAGTTCAGCTAGAGATACTGACGCTGTGGAAGGAAGGCAGATTAAACCTCATGAAAACCGCAGAACCGGGTCTGGAACCCGGGCAAGAGCCTTAATAGGTAAGGGAACACGATGATTTTTGTGCCAGTTCCTGTTTTCAAGCGCTTCAGGTGTGTAGCTCGGTTAATTTGCACCACAAGCTAGTTAGTTTTAACCACTTTACAGAAGAGGAAAATAAGATCTTCCACCTGGCTGACTCACTTTCTTAGGTTTGTTTGTTTTTCCTGTGCTGGGGATCGAACCCAGGGCCTTGCTCACTTGCTTTTTTACTTGCCTACTTCCTGTCCCCACACTTGTCCACATGAGGTAAACCTGTGACTGCATCCTTGCGACCTGTGTTCTGGGCATGTTGCATATATTGTCATACCACCTTGCCACACTGGCATCTTTAATCATTTTTAAGGGTAGCCCTGATTTGATCATATTCTTGTTTAACCACCTTAAACAAATTAATTAGCTTTGTGCAGCCCCGGATGCTATGAGCTCATTGTCCATAAAACCTCAGACCTAATTGAACTTTTTAATATTGAGGCTTTACTACCTGAAATAAGTGTCTTTTAAATTACAAGGATTGCTACAGTTAAATGTCCAAGACACCCCAGATTAACACAGATAGTTTTTATATCTAAGATTAAAAATACCAAGAAGTTTGATTGTGCAATAACAAGTAGGAGAGAGGTTTCACATTTCTAGCTTATTGCAAATAATATGTGGTTCTAGAGCAGTTATATGATATCTGAGAGCTTATCAGTTAACATTCATGAAAATACATATAAGAACAATGAAATATAAGAATAAAGAAATAGAGTCTTCACAACAATGGAATACCTCTTCATACCTTTTAGGGTGCCCATCGTGAAAAACACAGGCAATAACAAATATTTTCAAGGATGCAGGGAAATTGGTATCTTCATCCACAGCTGGTAGGACTGTGAAATGGCGGAGTCACCTTGGAAAACAGGCCAGCTGTGCTCCAGAATTCCATCCCTAGGAATGTACCCAAGATGAGCAAACACATGCACAGAAAAGCTCATGGCAGCATTATTCATAAAAACAAAAGTAGTGACATCCTAAATCTCTATCCATTGATGATCAGATGAATGAAATGTGCTCTATCCATAAAATGGAATACTATTAATTGGCAATTAAAAGGAATAAGGTACTGATCCATGCTAAACCATGGATAAACTTTAAAAACTTTATAGTATAGGAAAGAAGCAAGTTGCAGAAGGTGACATAGTATATTGTAAGAGTTGCATGAAATGACTACAAGAAGCAAACGTTTAGAGACATGAAGTCGATTAATAGTTGCCTAAGGCTGTCAGGGGAGACAGCATGGGGAGGGGAGACAGCATGGGGAGAGACTCATAACTGACATGGAATTGGGTTTTTTTTTTTTTAGAGTAGCAGAAATGTTCCAAAACTAGATCATGATGATGATTGCAAAATTCTGTTCATTTACTCAAACATGTTGAATTAGGCACTTGACATAAATGAAGTGTCAGATATACAAATTATATTTCAACACAGCAAAATTTTTAAGAGAACCAAATCATGCAAAAATGATAACAAAAGAAAAAATTATTTGGTAGTCAAACTAAAAGACAACTGGTAAACAATATGGCTAATGAGTTAAATAAGTCAAAATAGGTTGAATATACAGGAATTCATAACAATAATTTAAGACTTTACAATTTCTTTAGAGAATAGCAAGGAACCAATTTATTATTCTAAAAATAGGTGAATAAAGGGAAAAACCCAAGCATTTAACCTCCCTTTTCTATTCAATCTGCATTTCAAAGTAATATAACCATTCATAAAGACAAGTTTCTCTCTATAAACACATCCAGCTAATAAAATAAAGACAAATAGAATTATAATATTAATATCTTACAAGTACATACAAATAATTGAATGTAGGCAATGGCCACTAATGTTTCCACTGTTAACTAGCTGTCTCCTGATGGAATTACACAGCACCTACACATTTTTTTAATTTTTATTTTTTACCCAAAAGAATCAAACCTCTGAACAAAGAGACATAGTCAATGACATCATGGGAAAATAAGCATAGTTGGTGGCACTATGAGATAAACAACCTAGTGTGTGGAAATATTAATTGCAGGGGGCAGAAAAGGAGGAGAAAGTCTTTTTTTTTTTTTTTTTGCAGTACCGGGGATTGAACGCAGGGGCGTTCTACCTCCGCGCTACGCCCCCGGCCCTATTTTTTATACTTTATTTTGAAACCGGGTCTCACGAAGTTGCGGAGGGCCTCACTAAGTAGAGAGAGAGAGAGAGAGAGAGAGAGGGAGAGAGCAAGAGAGCTGAGGCTGGCCGCGAACCCGGATCCTCCGGTCTCCACCTCCCAAAGTACTGGGATTACAAGCGTGCGCCACCACGCCTGGTGAGAAATTCTTGATTTAAAGAGAATTGAGGGACATAGCAAAATGTCATGTATGGGTCTTGCTTGGATGTAGCTTAGAATAGATCAAGTGTATATATATATAGTTGACTATCAGAAAAATGTCAACAGTAATTGGATATTTTATGGCACCAAGGTACTACTATTCATTTTGATGTGATAATTACTTTATGGTTTTGTATATAATAAGAGTCCTTCACGCTCAGAGATGCATAGTGAAATAATTATGGATAAAATCACATGATTGCCCCAAATTTACTCCAAATTGAGCCAGGAGTGAGGTGAATTCAGTGAGAGTGTAGTAATACAGGAATGATCAAGGTTTGATCACTGGTGTTGGCCGGTGATAGGCATATAGGATCCATTATATCATTCTCTCTGTTTCTGAATATATTTAAAAGTATTCATGGTAGAAATGGAAAATACATGCATTTGCAATAACCGTCATCATTTGGCAGGAGTGCATGCAAACATTAAGCATTAGAAAAAAATGACCTATTGGAGAACAGGTGCAGAAATTGAGTGCTGAATATGAATGAAAGGGAGTGAATAGAAGAAGAAAGGGGATTTGAGGGGACCAGTGGAGGTCATGGGGCAAGCAATGAGGAAGGGAATTAACACAACCCCTTCACCTTGTGTCCAGTGGGGGAAACGGAGGAGACCCAAAGCTGCCTCTAGAACAATGTCAGTCTTAGCTACTTTTACATGTTTTACACTTGGAAAAAAAATTGAGGAGAAGCGTTGAGGAATTATGCATTCACTCATGCACCGCCCTGGGATCATCTGTGTCCAGAAAAACAAAAAGAACAAAACAGAAAGTGAGTAAAGAGTGTGTCATCTGAGCCAGGCGTGGTGGTGCATGCCTGGAATCCCAGTACTTTGGAGGGTGAGACAGGAGGATTGCAGGTTGAAGGCCAGCCTGAGCAACTTAGCGATACCCTCAGCAACTTAGTGAGACCCTGTTTCTAAATATATACATATATAACAAATAGGGCTGGGGGTGTAGCTCAGAGGTAAAATGCCCTTGGGCTCAATCCACCATAACACAACAGAAAAAGAATCTATCCTGAAACCAATCGATATAACCAGTCCCATATTAAGTAAGTCTAGATAACTCAACCACAGTTACCTTATTGCTATATTTTAGGCTAGGAAGTACTTTTACAAATTATCAGAGAGATTCAGTCAGGTGGTAAGTGTTATTCTGATGATAATGAAAATGCTAATTATGAGCTACAGTTTCTCCTAATTATGTAAAAATGTGTTTAAAATGAAGACAGGCAGTCCTGACAATTATTTGTGGCCATTCCAACTTCCCATGTAGAGAAGACATTAAATATTATTTTCTGGGGCTTATCTTATACCTTTGTATGTATTTTGTAGTCATGCAGAATATCTCAGCTGAGATGGTGAGACGGTGAAGTAGGTTCCTTTTTAGCCTATGGTTTGGTCATAGTCAAATGAATTAATTAACACTCAAAATTATTCTATACTTTTCTCAAATCACCCCATTTTATCTTTTTATCAATACAACATATACGTAGGTGGCACCAAAAATAGTAAACTTAATTCCATATAAGAAAATATTATGCATAACTATTTTATGCTATGATAAAATTTAAAAAATGACCTGTTTGGATTTTATGGGATAATGTAGCATGGTGAGAATTTACTTTCTTCTTTATTTGTAATAGCATTATGAGGGAGATGAAGAGTAGAAATTACATTTGAATCATAAATATATGCTCCCTGAAAACATCAAGTTAAATAAAATATTTCTATTGACTCACTATCATAAAACTGTACCTTTCATTTGAAAAAAATCTAAATAAGAAAGGTTTGAAGTTTAAATTTAAATTTTAGTTCCTGTACTTTTCTAATTCACTGATTTTTCTGCACATAAAAAATCAGATGTGGAGTTCTATCAGGAATTGGAAAAACAGGGTTCATAAGCCAAGCTGTCCTGCTGCTGATTTTTGCAGATCTGGGAACATTCAAATGCATGACTTTTAGTTTGTAAAGGGTTGGCAAAAAAACCCCACAAGAATAATATTTTCGTCACATGGGAATTACATGCAATTCAAATTTTGCTGTCGCTAAAGTGGTGTTGGAACACTGCCACACTCCCTGGGTCATGTGTTGTCATGGCTGCTTACACGCTATGAAGCAGAGTGATTGTCACAGACTGTGCACCTGAGAGTCTAATATTTTACTGTCTGGCTATTTATGGGAAATTTGCTTTCCCCTGAGATATACTCAAACCAGAAAGAACTGTGGTCAAAGGGGAAAAGACATAAATGAAAGAGGTCATCTGGGGTGCTGGAGAATTATGCAAAGCATAATTAGAAAAGTCTGATGAAAAAGGCAAGATAGTATAGGATCTGCATGCACGTGGGTTTCAGTTGGAAACTATGAAGATTTTTGGTGCATAGAATATAAAATCAGCAGCATCTGCTAACACTTGCAGAAAGCCAGCCCTGAGGATTCGAGGCTGCCCTGGATGGTAGTCTCAAAGCAGTTGACCTTCAGAAGTTCTTGATGCATTCTCTCAAGACAGAGCCCTTTGGGTCTTGGACAATGAAATCATGAAGAATTCTTAGTTATCCCCCAAAGAACGTCTAAGTAAGACAACCACCCCATGCTTCTTGGTGCAGTTTGGATGTGGAAATATTCAAATACTAAAATAAGCAGTTGACATTGAGTGAGTAAGGGAAGCCTTTGATAATGTTTAAGCATGCAGCCTAATTAGCATCTTTCTGTAGGAAGCCATGTATTTAGTGAATGTGCTTTTTAAGTGTTGGCTCCATCATGACTGATTTACCTTTGGACTAAAATTTAAGTATTACTCAACATGGGCTTGGGAATGAGGAATGATCTAGGCTTGGAAGGTATAATTTTTTACAGCCTGTTGACTTCATCCCTCATGAAATGAAACATAACCTTATAGGGGAGTGATGGTGTCGTATTAATAAGATAATGCATTTGAAAGCATTTTAAAACTTACAAGGAACAACATAAATGTGAAGGACTATTAACATCAGCACCATAATTATTATTACTGCATTGTAACCCTCAGTGCACCAACGCTGACACTTGGTGTGTGCCTTGTATTTGAGAGCTTTGAACATTTTGAGTAATGATTATTACAGATTTTGTAACACACAACTTCCAGCCTGGAACTTATTAACCTTCCTAATGTAATTGACCTAAAACAATGTTCACAGTTGAAGCAATGAAGTTCCTTGGAACACACAGTGGGTATTCTGACATGAGGGATAGGCACTGTTAAATTAACTCAGGGAATCCAGAAAAGAGAAAACATTCCTGCAATTTTGGAATTAACTGTACTCTCAGCAAGAGATGGAGGAAGGAGACAAACACCACCTTGGCCCATTTAACCTACATTCCAGCATTTAGGGACAAAAGGAGGTGCTGTTCCAGCAAAAGAGACCAATATGAATTCTTTAGCTCAATTTTATTCTAAATGGTCAGTGGCAAAAAAGAATAGCCTGGGTCTTTCTTAGAGGAGAAAGAGGGAGGTGGTCATTTCAAGGATCTTAAGTAGGAAAAGACACACATCATTACCAGAGGAGAAAAAGTTCATACTAGCCAGCCACGATCCATTAATTATGTGAAATAAAGAAGAAATGGGGAAGGGAAGACTCTTTATTGGATGAAGTGAAAATTATGGGGACAATCAGCAGAAATAATGGAAAACCGGAAGGGAAGAACTTTTCACTTAGCTTAAAAAGGCAAATTTATGTGTAATTCCAGCAGCAGGGTCAAACATCTTCTTGACTATAGTTCAGAAGTAAAAGGAGCATTTTCATCCCATGCCTCATTTACTTTAGTCTTTTCCATCTTCATGTAATCGTTCCACTGGATCATCAGCCTCTCCTTTTCAATGTGTTCTTTTCTATTTGCTTATAAAAATGATCCAACCTCTCTTACAAAGAAAGAGAAAAGAATCTTTTATAAACTATCTATCCTCCAGATGTTGGTCTCTCATTTCCTTTAGTCAAATCTCCTTTTTCTTCTGAAATTTTACAGTTTTCTTGGAAGTAGTAATCTATACTGACTTTTCCCACTTCCCATCTTTTGAATATCTCCATTTTGACTTGCTGGGTTAATACTGTGATGAATATTTTAATCCTGAAAAGGTGTTGAATTTTGTCAAATGCTTTTTCTTAAGGTATGGAAATATTTATGTGATATCCGTTCTTTATGCTATTAGCATGGTGTACTATAATAATTGATAGTTGGATATTAAACCAACCTTGCATTCCTGGAATACATCCTACTTGGTTATTGTCAGTGATCCTTTCATACATCTTGCTGGGCTTACCTTTTTAGTAATTTGTTGAGTATTTTCACATCTGTATTCTTAAGGCATATTGGTCCAGAGATTTTTTTTCTTGGGATGCCTTTGGTTTTGGTATCGTGTAAGGGGTCCTCAAGATGACCCTCAGGTTTGATAATTTGCTAAAAAGCACTGAACAACTCAGAAAAGCTATTATACTCATAAGTATGTTTAGTTACAGTAAAAAGATACAGATTAAAATCAACAAAGGAAAAAGATTGTAGGACTGAGTCCAGGAGAAACCAGAAAATCTAGCCATTTTCGTCTAGTGAAATCAAACAGACACTATTTAATTCTCCCAGCAAGTATGTGTGATAATATGCAAGGTGTTGCCAGTGATGGAAGCTCACCTGAACTTTGATGTCAGGGTTCTTATTGTGGGTTTTTTAATTGGGGGGCCAGGGTTCTTATAGGGGGGCCAATCTCATAGGCATGGAGCTCCCATGTGATTGACCTTAGATACTCAAGTTTCTAGCCCTTCCCCACCTCCCACCAGAGATTAAACCAGTAAGTATGGTCCAAAGACCCTGACACATAAAAATAGGAATTCTCCATAAATCATATTGTTAACATAAACTATTTGGTACGGCCCTAGGTCTCAGGCTTACAAAACACTGTTATGAGTCAGGACATTGCAAGTGCTAGAGGTCACACTCCAGAAGCCTATGGAGGGTCAGTCCTTTCTTTAGAATTTATGGGGTTAGAGAACCTGCCCTGTTAGCTCTCACTGTGTAGCTGACTCTCTCTTCTTGGAAACACTATTTTTCTTAGCTGCTGGGATGCTTTTTGTTCATTGATTTCTTTTAGAACTACTGAATACTGCCTATCATTCTTTAAATCACATCCCTGAAATGTTGATATTTCTCTAGGTTGTCTACTAGACTCTTATCTCTTCTCATTCTGTAAAATCCCAGATCGCACAGCATAATTTTATTTCCTTTATTCAAATATCATCTGTATGCTGATAGCTTCCAGTTCACTTATCTCTCTGACCACATATATATTCAACCACCCATCTGCATATAGATCAGCATGTTCAATATTCACCTTCTCAAATACCTAAAACACAACATGTTCTAAACTGAACTCACTATGACACATCTAAGACTTACTTCCTTACTTCTGCCCTTTATGTCAGTGAATGTATCTTTGTTTATTTATTTATTTATTATTTATTTATTTATTTATTTATTTATTTATTTATTGTGCTACTGGAGATTTAACCTAGAGACATTCTACCTCTGAGCTACACCCCAGCCCCACTTTACTTTTTTTTTCCCTTGAAACATGATCTCATAAGTTGCTGAGGTTGACCTTGAACTTGTGATTGTCCTGTCTCACTTCCCCAGTACTAGGGGTTACGGTGTGTGCCACCACATCTAGCCCCATCATCAACTTATTTAAATGATAAACTTTGGTGTTACCCTTGAAATTAACTCTGCCTTTCACTTAAATACACAATACCTTACAGATTGTAGTTGATAGATTTACATTCATATATTCAGATCCCACTCTCAATTCTTAGTTACAGACTCCAAAAACTTTTGGCAATCCTTACTCTGGTCAAGGTCTCAGGGAACCTAACCACCAAAATCCTTCCAGAGAAATCTTTCCAAAATGCAACTCTAACAATGCTACTTCCTACAAACCCAAGTTTAACAACCTTTCAGCCATGTCCCATCTCCTTGTGTGAATGCCAAGCTTCATCCTCAAAATGGCAGAGCGTGCCACAGGACCTGGCTTATGTCTTCTACCTGCCTCCCCCGACTCCTGCAGGCATTCTCTATGTTCTCAGCAATGGAAGGTATCTCCATCAACATTCTCACTGATCTAATCCAAAACAACTGAGCACACAATTTAGAGGAAGGAAGGTTTATTTGCTCACAGTTTTTGGAGATTTCAGGGGTTAAGTCCACAGGAGGCCAGGGTCTGCAGAGCTCAGGGCATGGCGGCAGGAAGGAGAGAGAGAAAGAGAGAGAGAAGAGAGAGGGCTCTGTTCTCACATCATGGAGAAGCAAGAGAGAGAGAGCAAGAAAGCAAGGGGATTTAAAGACATAAGCACAATCCCTAAGGCCACACCCCCAGGGACCCACCTTCTCCAGCTACACCTCACCTGCCTAGGATACCACCCAGTAAATCGATTGCAATGGATTTACCCACTAATGAGATTACAACCCTCATGACTTAATTACATCAATTCTGGACATTAATGCATGAACTCTTCAGGGGACATTTTATATCTAACCATGACAGAAGGGATACTTTTCATTGCTTTATGGGGCTTTATCACCTGCTAATCCCTAAGAACAATTCCCTGCCCAGCATCCATTCTAGTGAGTAATTTAGGTGTTGGTCATCTGCTCCTCTAGGAAGCTTTTCCCGACACCCCCATACTAGTTTAGATGAAGAGCTTACTCTAGGCATTGACTTCATCTCTCTCATCAAAGCACTGATTAGATTATATTGTACTTCATGGTGATTTCTCTGTATCCTTCACTTGCCTGGGACTTCTATGGTCTTCTCTACTTTTGTATCCTCTGTCCATAACTACTCCTGGGGCATATTGGGTGTTCCATTAAATATTTGCTGTGAAACTGTTTTCTTCTCTATTGCTTTATTTTTTACTTTGAGTAAGTTGTGTATGATCTTTGGAGTAAACAAATAGATTTTCAGACGTGCTGAGCTTGGTGAAAATCACAGAGTAATAGACTATAACAAATGGGATTCATTTTTTATTTTATTTTACAAATGGGATTTATTAAAGGACATTTTCCTCACTTTAATGTCAGTATCCTGAGAGTCTTTGTGACAGTACCAGGGTGACCTAGTATATAGCCTTGTATGCCCTTTCTACAACCCAAAGATATTACGCCTGTGTCCTTTGCATGGAAGAGACTGTATAAATGCTGCTTTAATTGAATTTAATTGTTTGAATTTTATATATACCCAATTATATGCTTTGATATGCCCTTTGCAAATTTAACCTGAATCGTTGACAATGAAGGTGACTTTAGCCACTGGACTCAGACTTCAATATTCATGGAAAGAACACCAGACTCCGGAACACAATTCAGACAGGATGGATTTTAGGTCAGAACAGGGCAATGTACACTTGAGTCTTCAGTTGCTGCCGGAGACCCTCTCTTCTGAACGAATACTGGGGGCCTTGGGTAGGGCCAGGATTAGGGTAAGACAAGTGAGGCACTCATTGTGGAACACAGCACTTAAGGGACACCAAATACGTAGCAATCCAGACAAATAATACAGAATGCAACCATGTTTTACTTTTTATTTTTGGTATGGGGAAATGAATCCAGGGGCATTTTACCTCCGAGCTATACGCCCCAGACCTTTTTATTTCTTATTTTGAAACAAGGTCTTATTAAGTTGCCTGAGGCTATCCTCAGACCTACGATTCTCCTGTCTCAGTCTCCCAACTAGTGGGAGTTACAGGTGTGCACCACCACACCTGGCTAATGCACCCATTTCAAAACATCAAAATTAAAATGCAAAAGTTGATGATCAACAAACTCTGTGCATTTGAAATGAAGGTCAACTGTTTTTTCAGGACTTTCCATTACTGAGCCATTGGAATAGCTCTTCCTATTGAGCCTGTCTGGGTTACTGGGTTTGCATAGCCATCATATCCCCCAACAGCGTGAGCTGGTAAGGATTGACAGTGAGCAACACAGGGCTTTCTGTGTAATTTCTGTGCTTTTTTTGTGATATGAGGGATTGAACCCAGGGACATTCTATCTCTGAGCTCCACCCCCAGCACTTTTGTATTTTTTGTTGTTGTTGTTTTGAAATAGGGTCTCTCCCCATAGGTTGTTGAAAGTCTCACTACATTGCTAAGGCTGTCCTTGAACCTGCAATCCTCCTGTCTCAGCCTCCCTAGTGCTAGGATTATAGGCATAGACCACCACATCCATCTATGCTTTTCAATTGTAGTGACTTTACTAACATTTTTCACTTCCTTTGAAACATAAGAGGATATTTGATAAGTGTATACAAAAGTTTACTCTTTCCTTTGACTTAGGCTTCATTATTATACTTCAGGGAACTGTCTTTGAAATATCCTTTAGACATCATGCTATAAGATGCAAAAGACATCCAGTCTGCCTGGTTCTCATGCACAGGGTCTAGTTCCAGGTCAGGATCCAGGCTGGGAGTGAGAGGGTGTAAGGAATACTCTTTCCTGGCCAACTTCATTCACCTAAGAAACTGTAAAGTCACACAAAACCAATGGCCCAAAGCAACCAAGTTTTCTAAAAGCAAGGGGAATGGGAATAAGATTTTTTGTTTTGCATAATGCTCCTCCTAACATCACTGCAAAATGGACATCAATGACTCTTCATACTCAGTGTTTTATAGACAAGGAGGAGGGTGGTTGTTTAGATTTTAAAAGTTCTAACTAGCCAGGCCTGTTTACAGGATTACAGGTGGTGCACGCCTGTAATCCCACTACTTGGGAGGCTGAGACAGGAGGATTGCAGGTTCGAGGACAGTGTCAGCAAGTAGTGAGACTCTCATCAACCTAGCGAGGCCCTGTTTCAAAATAAAAGAATAAAATAGGGTTGGGGGTATAGCTTGGGAATAGAATGCCTCTGGGTTCAATCTCCAGTATCAAAAAAGTCCTAATTATCTTTATTTTTAGATGTTAGCTATTAAAATACAAATAATAATAATACCTATGCATCTATGTGACTTGTAAACTAAATTATTACCCAACCATTGTAAGCCAATAAGAATAGCAATCATCAAGAATACAAACAACAATAAATGCTGGTAAGGATGTGGTGAAATAGCAACTCTTATACACTGTTGGTGTGATTGCAAATTAGTGCAGCCACTATGGAGATCAGTATGTAGGTTCCTTAAAAGACTGGGAACGGAGCCACCACACAACCCAGCCATACCACTCTTGGGGATCTTCCCCAAATCACTGAAATCAGATTACTATAGGGAAACATGCATTTACATGTTTATAGCAGCTCGATTCACGATAGCCAAACTATGGAACCAGCCTGGGTGTCCATCAACAGATGAGTGGATTATGAAATTGTGGTATATATGTATATATATATATATATATATATATATATATATATATATACAATGGGATTCTACTCTGCCATAAAAAATAAGACAATAATCATGTGCAGGAAAATGGATGGAACTGGAGAATAGTATGCTTGGTGACATTAGCCAGTCACAGAAAGTGAAAGGCCATATGTTTTCTCTTATATGTGGAAACTAGGGAGAAACTGGGAAATAAAGAAGACCTCAGATAAATGAGGGGAGACACTCACTGGTGGAATGGGAGAGGGGGAGCCAGAGGGGGAATCACACAACCAATGCTGCGGGCATGTGTGTGTTTATCACTCGGAACCTCACTGCGACGTCTAATTACAATGCACCAGTGAAAAATAAAAAAGATAATGAATAAAAAAAAATCCGCACCAGCCTTCCCTCCCTGTGAGTCTGTCTGGCTTCTTTCAGAACCGCTGGCTGGTCTGTTTGCCTTTGTTACAGCCCCGTGTGGCCCCCTCCTGCGCTCCCATCCCTAGCCTGCTGGGCTTCCTATATGTAGCAGCCTCTAGTGCAGGACATGCTCTTTCAAATCATGGAGCCTAGGTTTAAAAAAAAAAAAAAAGAAAACCCTTCCACAGAGCAAATCGGATTGTACTTTGAGATGAATAATGAGGAGTTCAAGGAAAGGGTTTCAGAACTCTTCAAGGAGCAATTAAAAATAATGAGCGTGGAGAAGGGAGCTTTATTCTCCAAGAGGAAGCATAAGGGCCCGACGGAGCGCGCCGGCACCTGCCTGGGGTGTGTTCATTCAGCCCTTGAAACCGTGCACACCACCCAAGGGCTTTACCCGCTGGATTTGCACACCCTGGTGGTTGAGTAAGAATGGGCCAGGGCTTCTCTCTTATCAAAGACTCCACCCTCTACCCCTCCTGGCCTGGCCTCTCCGGTGTCCCTGCACTCACCTGCCCTTGTTGGTGCATCAGCTGCCCTGAGCCTCTCATGACATGTGACATTCTCAGCTCCCTTGGGAAGGTGGACAGGGATTATCACGGCTGAGCTACCTCTTCCCTCTGCCACCTTCACTCTTTATACTATTACATCTTCTCCGTTTTCAAGCTTGGTCCCGTTCTGAGTTCCCGAATCTTCTATTTCTACCTTGGTTATTTTCTGTGCCCCATCCTGAGACATCAAGGAGCTGTTTCCTCATAGAATTTCCTTGGAGGTAAATGTCTCTAGCCCTATTAAAGGGGCGAAGCTCTGGAATAATCCCTTCTACATAAGTTCTTTGCATTTCTTCTTGCAACTCCCCCTCCCTTCCCAGACACACATTTCCATATGGCTTTCCTTGTCCCAGAATCCGAAAACTCTTAGGGCCTCATCATCCATGAAGACAAAACTTTCAGAGAAAAATTGCCCAGGTCAGGTTCAAGAGGCAAAGGGGACTTCATTTAAAACTGTTACAATAAATGAGGTGCTGTTTCCTCGTAGAATTTCCTAAAACTGTTGCAATAGGGGTGAGCATTGAACTCAGTTGCACTCCTACAAAAGACAGGAGAGGGTCTAGGTCCTGAATTGAACCTTGGCAGGCACCTGAGGACTTTTTTTTTTTTTGCAGTACTGGGGTACTGGGACTTGAACCCAGGGGCATTCTACCTCCGAGCTACACCCCCAGCCCTATTTTTTATTCTTCATTTTGAAAAAGGGTCTCACTAAGTTGCGGAGGGCCTCACTAAGTAGCTGAGGCTGGCCACGAACCCGGATCCTCTGGTCTCAGCCTCCCAAGTACTGGGATTACAAATGTGCGCCACCATGCCTGGCGACCTGAGGATTTTAGAAGGAAGGTTGGTTACGGGGACTAGACCACCTGTGTCTGCTGGGTGACACTTCTCTGGGTTAGGTTCCTGTATTCCCAGGGAGACTGAGAGCTGAGAGGGATAATTCATTTCCTTCCTTCCTTCCTTCCTTCCTTCCTTCCTTCCTTCCTTCCTTCCTTCCTCCCTCCCTCCCTCCCTCCCTCCCTCCCCCCCCTCCCTCCCTCCTTCCTTCTTTCTTTCCTCCGTGGTACTGGGGATTGAACCCAGAGGCTTTCTACCTCTGAGCTACACCCCTAGGTTTTCTTATTTTTTTTATTTTGAAACAGGGTCTCCATACATTAGCACAGGCTGGCCTCAAACCTGTGATCCTTCTGCATCAGCCTCCCAAGTGCTGGGATTACAGGCATGAGCCACCACGCCCTGATGTCTCTTATCTTTCTTGCTGATAATGTTCCAGGGATGGCTAAGAATTTCTCCACCTTCCTAGGTGGTCAAACACATAGCTCTGGGACAAGGAAGTGGGGTCTATAAGATCTGGGTCTATTATCAGTTGCTTTTAGATGAGGATTTAAGACAGTGGGTTAAGAGAATTCTTTAGCCGAGCATGGTGGCACATACCTGTAATCCCAGCACTTGGGAGGCTGAAATAGGAGGATTGCAGGTCCAAGGCCAGCCTTGGCAATTTAGCAAGACTCTTAACAACCTAGGGAGACGCTGTTTCAAACCAAAAGATAAAAAAGACTGGGGTATATAGCTCAAAGTAGAACACCCCTGGGTTCAATCCTCAGTACCACAAAAAAAAAAAAAAAAAAAGATAGGGCGGAGACCTCTTCAGTATTCCCGAGGTCCTAGGATTTAGTCCTGATTTTGTCAAACATTTTCAGCTTTACTTTAATGCCCAGTTTTCTCTATATAAAATGGGAATGGTAGTAATGTCTGTTCCCATAGTAACCATGGGATAAACTGAGATGTTGTAAATAAAGCCATTCTAATAATTTGCTGATCATTCTTCTGATGAGGTTCTAAAAAAAGGAGCTTAAGAGAGATAATTATTTATCTTTTAAAAAAATATACCCAGTCTTTTATTTGGAGGAAAGAAAAGGAGGGAGTTTTACCATCTGTTTTATAGAAAGGATACACGGACACAGGGATACAAAGAAGGAAAGTATAACATTGAATCTTACAAAAGATACAGATACTTAAAAGTCTCTGTTTACTTTTTTCTATTGTGAAATGAATGGGCAGCCCACAAATAAGTCAGCCAAAGAGACAGTAGCAGACTGTGAACCATAAATAACTTACAGAGTGTTCATTTTTAGGAATTCACCCCTTCCAAATGATCATCAACATATATAGTAGTCTGGCTAAATATATATTAATTATAGCACTACTTCTTTAAATAAGATTCTTTGAAGCCTAACGCATACAGAAGGGTACACAGATCTTATGGGAATGGCTCAATGAATTTTTACAAAGTGAACAGACCTGTGTTCACCCAGGTGGAGACACAGAACAACTCCGCACCCCAGTCTTCCCCAAGCCCCAAGCCCTTCACCCCCACCTTGAAAGAAGCCACTATTCTGCCTTTATTTATCATAAATTGGTTTTGCCTGGTTTTTGAATTTGTACAAAATGAACCAAAATTTAAGTAGTAAACTCTAAGATCTACTACTTTCATGTATTATAAACTTTACAAGATTTATCCGTAGTGTTATGCATAATAATAAATTGTTCTTGATCATTGCTGTATAGTATTCCAGTGTGTGGCGGATAGCAGGTTGTTGTTTTTTTTTTTTTCTGCTGCGTGTACATACCCAGGATCCAGTTTGCTGTGTCCTTGTGCATTTATATGTTAGGTTTAAATAGATGATGCCGACGCGCTTTTACCTAAGTGGCCTTGCCAATGGGCACTCCTTTTCTAACACTTCATATGTTCAGTCTTTTGAATTTTAGACATTCTGTTGAATGTTAATTTCTCAGTTACCTAAAGGCAATGGTGTTAGTATTTTTGTATGTGTTCTACATATTAGATTCACTCTATTGTGAAGTGCCCATGGGAATCTCTTGTTCCTTTCCTTTCTTATTGATTTGTTGTTGATCTTTACATATTTGGAACACAAGTTCTATTTGCTGATACGTAACAGCAATGTCTTCTACCGCTTTGAGGCTTAAAGTTTTTTTTATCTGTAAGTGTCTTTTTTTAATGAATAATGTCTTCCTTTATGGTGAGTGCTTTTCATGCCTGGTTTAAAATATCTTTGTCTATGTTAAGGTCATGAGGGTATCTCCTGTATTTTATCTGCAGTATTATGACAGGAAATCATAAAAACATGCAAAAATAGCTACCAAGAATTGCCTTAAAAACATCCATATCTGGGATGTGCAATAATAGGTAGTCATTAAAAACTCTATAGAATAATCTATGTGATGAAATAAGAAGTGTGTGCCCTATATTTTAGGTTGGGGAAAGCAGGTTATAAAAGACATAAAATATGATACAATTTTTGAAAATTACGTGCGGAATGAAGATGATAAAGGGTGCACACTAATTTTTCAAAATAATTATCTTTGGGTAGTGATGTCATAAATTCTTATTATTTTCTTTTTGCTCATTTCCATTTTGTAATGTTTATACAAGCGTATGCTCTTGCTGTAATAAAAAAGAGAAAATCTGTTCAAAGAGACAGTCACACTAAATTTGTCAATAAATATTTTATCCCATTCTATAGATTAATGATGAACATGTGATATAAATATCAGGTTATTGATGAGCCAGTAGATGAGCCGATGCATGAAGGTGTTTGTAGGCACAGGGGTACAGTACAAGGCGGTGAGGATACTTTGGTATTTTACCCATCCAAGCAAAAGTTCAGAGCTGTTTATGGATTCTCATCAGAGTTAATTATCTGCTGCTGCTGATGCCTGCGTTTCCACCAACTGGCTACCGTCCAGCTCGCAATTACATATTTAATTAGCATATCAATTTATTCTCATTAGCGCGCCTGCGAGATAGTAAATAATTCAGAGGTTTTTCTACCAACAAACACAGGCCCACTGACTCGCCACACTGCAAGATGGAGCCAGGAGGCCAATGGGTATATGACGTTCTTGAGTATTTCTCTCCTTTGGAAAACTGCTTTGAGAAAGGAGATGGCTGTGACGTAATTGATTAGGTAATTCCCACTCTGAGGACACACGGGTCATTCCTCAACCCATTCCCTAATCACAGAAATCCAAAATGAACTTTGGAATTCAGTTGAACAAGAGCCATACAGCTTCTAAGTAGCTCCCTCAATTTTAACCTTATTTGAATGTCTAAAGAGATTATACTTTTTTTTCTTTTTGCAGTACTGGGGATTGAACCCAGGGGCATTCTATCTCTGAGCTACACCCTGAGCCCTATTTTATTTTTTATTTTGAAACAGGGTCTCACTAAGTTACTGACAGCCTCCCTAAGTTGCCGAGGCTGTCCTCGAACCTGTGATCCTCCTGTCTCAGCCTCCCAAGTACTGGGACTACAGGCATGAGCTACCATGCCCAGCTGAGATTATATTTTTAAACTGGACTTTTGATTTTAATTCCTCAAGTCTTTATTTTTTTCTGGACATCAAAAAAAAAGAAGAAAAATAAAAATAAAACTTTAACCTGAGCCTTTCTCAAACAAAATGAAGGAGCGGGTGTTGAGGATCATTAGCAGGGCCAATTGCTAATATTCATGTGTTAAGATGGACCCAGCAGACACACATGCAGCTGCTTTCCCCCGGGTAGAGGTTAGAGTAGTGGATCCGCAAAGAAAATTCCTGCCCTCAAGACACATGCGCTCTACTTAGGGAGGCAGACAGCAAACACACAAACAAAACAAAATGATTTTAGATCAAGGTAAGAACTATGAGAAAATAAAGTAGCAGGGTGTAGAAGGAATGACTTATAGCAGCACTGTAGCTCTCACAGTGCCTGAGAGATGTGACCCCCTTCACACTGTACTGGGAATGGAAGAGGGAGGACTCTCATCCCCACTCGTACCCTTACACAGAGGGTCCTTGTGCAGGGCCCAGTCAACACAACTCTACCTGGTAGCCTCATTTGCATGCAAGAAAGGACTATCTTCCACCTTTACTGCCCGCACCAAGGCAGGGCCACACACTCCTGGCCCCTTGGTGGGCGTATGACATGTGCTGCCAAGAAAGGACCGTGTCCAACTCAACACCTGGCTGCTGCCAGCTTGTTCTTTTTAATCATCTTCTCTTTGAACTAATGCTTTGTAAGTGACGTCTGATGGGGTAAGGGGGCCTTCGCTTGAGCAGGGGAGAGACACACAAGATGGTGCCCACCGTCCTTGGCTATCCCATTCATATATAATGTCTTTAATGGCCCATGGGCACAGAATTCTGGTGGACGTTTGTATTGGACAGGGTTCTCTAGATTAACAGAATACACAGAATGAGTATATTTGAAAAAAGGGATTTATCAGATGGCTTACAGTTTGCAGCAATGTAGTCCCAGGTTCTGACTGCACGTGGAGAGTCAGAGGAACCAGTAGCTGGTCGAACGGTCTAAGAGCTGGAGTCTTAGGATCGGGGCAACCACTAATTCAGTCCCAGTCCAAGACGTGAAGATCAGGAAGCTCTTCGGAGAAACGATGGTGG